>JAMYXO010003663.1:12500-19520 GCA_033310375.1 Conus canariensis | reverse complement strand
ATCCCTCTCTGCGTCTGCCCATTTTTCTTTTGTTACGTCAGGGGGGGAAAACACTTTCCCGGACCGCAGTGCCTGGGACTTGCTGTCAAAAGGAGTACATAGTTTTTTGAAAAAGCGTTTTGAGGGTTGGACCAGAAGCCCCAAAAGCCCGCAAAGAGAGGAGACCTTTGACCCAGTGAAGCTGTCGCATGCCAAGTGGGGGACGTGTCTGTTGTCCAGCTTTGGCTTGCGCTCACACATCGGAGTCACTGAGGGGTCTTCGCGACCACGACGGACATCCATGTGATGATGCCTCTGCGTCTCTTTCCCTCAATAGCACCAGGGGGGGTCGTTGTAACCACCCACAGATCTCGTGATGTGGCCCTACCTTTTCAACTCACCCCTTCAGGCAGTTCTTGGGAGTCTTCAAATTCTTCTGTATGTTCTTTGACTGTCTTTTCGCACATGCTCGTTTGAAACATCTCCATATATTTGTCTTGGATCTTACAACAGCATCCTGATTCCGTGGTCTGGATCTTCCCTTGCTGTTCTGCTGTGAGGGGGGGGAGGGGGGGGGTGGGGGGGGGGGGGCCCGTGTGACTCGCATGTTCAGAGAAAAAATGGACAGGACAAGGGCGCCCATGAACCTAATTTTGTGCCGAATAGTAATATATTGTTTTTTCTCCCTCTCTTTTTCAGAGGCCAAAATGTATGATCGAAAAATTCATAATGGGATCTGATGCCGTCACCATGCCAGTTCATCGCCCCACCCGTATGAGTAGTCTGAGTGTTGCCATCATGGCACTGACATGCGCAGCCGGTGCCCTCCCCCACTGTGACTGCCCCAGGACAGTCCAAAGGCTCTCACAACTTGACTGAACACCCTTGGGTAGTCGTGTATATTCACCCTAACTCTTCCCACCCGGTGTGGGTGAGACGGGGTAAGTGCAGATGCTCGCTGTCGCCCATTTCCTCTCTTTAGTGTATCCTGGTGCGCTTTCATGTTTCGGTGACTCATCATTAATTAACATTGAAAAACGCTATCAATTTCAAACGTGGCGTTTGTACTCCAAGGGAGAGCATGCACTTCACAGAGCTGTATTTATGTTTTCTTGGAAAATCGAAGGAAAAACGGACACCATTCTCCAACTCTTACCCTTCCACACGGAGTTCAACCCAAAGGGTTCTTAGGCTGACAGTCAAAGGTTCTCACAACTTGACTAAAACCCCCCTTGGGTAATCGATTGTACCACTTCAACTTTTCCCCCCTGGATCAAAACTGCAGTAAAAACGTCGACGGTATTCCATATTCCCAAAATACGTCAAGAAGACTTTTCATTGGAAAGATGTGTTAAAGATTAGATTTAATGGAGAGAAAGAGACAACTGGTTCAAGACAATCATTCTTACTCCTTCGGACGTCAGTATAGCAATAATTCACTCAGCGAGCCTTTATTTAAGCAAGTGAGCAATTATTCAGCGAACAGGGCATTTACGTCACCGTCTGACAGCATCTCATTATTTTCGGACAAAAGAAAAAATCCACGACAGGTGGGTTTAAAAGTCAAGTATTTTCAGTATCATATTAATAGTAGTGAGACAATTAGGGTCAGATATTGATTAAGCTCCAAGAGCGGCTGCAAAATAGCAGAAGTGCTGAAGTCCAAAAACTAAAGGGAGAGAATCGTGATGCGGAAAGACTGTTCTTGGCGGAGTTTCGCTGTAAAACAAAAAGTTAAAGGCGAAGCGAATGGGAGCTTCCTTTGAAAGGTCATACTCTTTGTTTTATGTGATCAACAAAACTGTCATAATAACTTTTCACATTACACCACATAGTATGAAAAGATAAACATGATATAAAGATAGCCATTTCACGTAGACAGAATGATTTATTCTAACGTTAACGTAATCATTTGACGCTGTTAAGGCATCAGATAATATGGCGAAATAACGAAAACGCCTTAAGATCTCAGTAGCACATAAACAGTGATTATCAGACACACACACATACACACACAGAGACAAACAAACACACACACACACACACACACACACACACACACACACACACACACACACACACGCACACACACAGCATGCACGCACACGCACGCACACGCACACACACATGCGCGCGCGCACACAGACACACAGACACAGACACAGACACACACACACACACACACACACACACACACACACACACACTGACTGACTGACTGAAACCAATTTATTGTCAGATTAACTCAAGGTTGTACTGACATTTAAGAAAACGTTATGAACAGAATATGAACGTTTTTCATTCAAAGCAAAGAAGCATAATTAACACACAAAAAATACGTGCACACACACACACACACACACACACACATACACACACACACACACACACACACACACACACACACACACACCACACAATACACACACACACACACGCAAAAACCGCACTTACATAAATACACAAATACACACATCTCAATACGAACCACACCATACCCTCACATACACTCAAACTTACACACTCACACACACAGACATCTATCTCTCTAGAGATAGATAAATTAAACAACTTTATGGAAAATAACGGGCTTATTCTCTCAGGTGAAAAAACACAGTTAATGTTTTTCAATAATGGAGACAATCCAGTGTATTTGCCAAGCTTCAAATTGAATGGTTCTGAATTGCAGTACTCACAAAACATAAAATTTCTGGGTGTGAATTTAACCCCTAAACTGAACTGGCGTTTTTACATTGAAAGCTTGATAGCTAAAACAAGGAAACGTTTAAACTTATTGAAAATTATTTGTATTCAACCGTGGGCTCAAGATACAAAAACCCTCCTGCACCTAGCTAATTCTCTAATAAGATCAAAACTAGTGTACGGACAAGAAGTTTATTTTTCAGCCCCTCAAAGCCTACTGAAAAAATTGCAAAGTATAGACAGCAAAGCTCTCAAATTAGCGCTTGGTGTCCCAGTGCACACAAGCACGTTGAAGGTGTACAAAGAAATTAATATGCTATCACTGTCAGATCAACGTAGATTAGCTGTGGCCAAATATATCGCAAGAAGTCTTTCAGTACCTAACTCAGTCGAAAACGAAGTGTTGATGGATTCAAATGTTGAATATCCCAAAAGAGCTCAACAGCTAGGTTATCTTTGTCCCGTTCGAAATTACACGAAAGATTCTTTTGAAAAATGCAATATTGATGTCACTTCACTCTCACCTGCTCCTGTTGTTCCCCCGGTGCCTCCATGGGAACATAGACAAGCTATCTTTGATGTAGATTACACTGATGTCCGGAAAAATGATAACATTAACATTTTAACTTCTAAAGTGAGAGAAAACTTAGAAAACAAATATTCAAATCATTTAAAAATTTTTACGGATGGTTCCGTTTGCCAGTTAAGTGCAGGTTCAGGTTTTGTTATTCCGGCTTTAAAAGTTCAAAAAGCATACAGCCTAGGAAAAGGATTTTCTATTTTCACGGCAGAATTGTATGCTATTCTTATGGCATTACTCTTTATTTGTGATAGTAATCATTCTTTCTGTAACATTTTATTTTGTGTTGATTCTAAGGCAGTGTTAGATAGTTTGAAAGTTTGGGATGTTAAAGCAAGGAAAGATGTAATCTTTGAAATAAAGCATCTAATTAATTACATTATTTCCACAGGAATAAATATAGTCTTCTGCTGGGTCCCTTCACACTGTGGAATTTATTGGAATGAAATAGCAGATAAACTAGCCAGACGCGGGGTAATGGGCAATGCTGCAAAAAGTAATTTGAAGTTAGATATATATGAAATACATTCGTTATTGGAAAGCTGTTTCCGAACTAAGAAGTCTCAAGATAAATATGTAATGGGAACATATCCTAGACATATTTCTAGTTTAATATACAAGATACGTTTGAACTCTTGGAAGACCAAATATTCCCAAGATATAGCGTGTGCATGTTCTAAGCCATTATCTGGTGAACATATACTTTTCCATTGCCCCATTTTAAATGCTCTTTATTCAAAAGCAAACATTGAAATTTCGAAATCTAAACCGGTTCACGCTATTTCTTTCAGTTCAGAAATGGTTGAGGTTGCAAAAATTATCTCTCAATCTCAAATTAGCATATTTTTATAATTATGATAGTGTAGTTTATATTTAGATTTGTACTGTTCTTGACATTATTTCTTACCTTTTCCTCCACCCTGTCCTCCTTCCCCCTCCTCCCTCCCCCCCCTCCCCCCCCCCCCCCCCCCGTAAAGTCTAATATCACCAAGTGTGAACAGACTATAAATCAACAACAACAACAACAACACACAGACATACACACACCCACACACACACGCACACACACACACCCGCACGCCCACACACACACACACACACACACACACACACACACACACACACACACACACACACACACGCGCACACACACACACACACACACACACACACACACACACACACACACACACACACACACACAAACTCATACTCGACCACTCGTACACACATGCATTCACTCTCACAAACACACGCTTACACGCACACATACACGCGCGCACGCACATACACACCCACGCTCTCTCTCTCTCTCTCTCTCTCTCTCTCTCTCTCTCTCACACACACACACACACACACACACACACACACACACACACACACACACACACACACACACGCACACACACAGAGAAAAACAATTAATAAAAAAAAGAATTTGCCCCATTATATACAATCTTCTACCCCTTTGCACACCCCCCCCCCCCCTCCCCAGCCAGGTGCGACGGGATCAAGAGAGATCGAAGCAGCAGAACAGACGACATGAACAGGTTGGTGCTGGTCTCGGTACCACTTGTGTCACGAATGAACTGGCCGTACCTAACACCGAATTGGATGAACACAGTACACAGCATAGGAGGAACACATCAAGCCGAATCGAGATGATGATGACACGTCGCATATTCAGGATACGCTTCTGTGTTTGCATTCCGATCTGTAGGAGTGTAACAGCAGGGGCCCAGAAATCCACCCGTCGGACATCAACACAAGTCTGGAGCAAGCTATAGACAAAATTGTCGCTGGTTTTTGACTCGGGAATGGTTAAGGGTTATGTCGTTACTCTTACAGAGCGACAGGTGCAGAGACGATTCCGAGATCCGCACAGAAACCAAGCATTTCGGAAGGTCGTGTTCCATCAAACGGATGACGTGGGTGTGTGCTGTGTGAATCAGACGACGTCGTTCTAGAATATTCTGCGATCCGTGTTCGGAAGACGATTGCTTATTCTGGTTTGACAAGCAGGAAGAAAAACACATGTCATCGGAGGAATGTGTTAAACTGGCCTGCCTTTGGAAAGGAAGACGCATCGGCAACACGAAGCACGCAGAGACCCAAGCACGTGCTCTATGGCGGCTGCACGCTGTCCACGGACTGATCCAATTTTACCTGGGGTGACCGTCGTCTACAGAACTGACAGTGAATACCAGTGACATTTTCTCGTTCTCGATTTCGTCATGTAAAGTGAAAGAAAAGGACATTGCTGTGGTTTCCATGTCAATGAAATCGAAATTGAGTCGCGTTTTGTTGTTGTACATCGCGTCGATTTGCTTAATGGGCTTTACAGCCTAATAGCATTAAACTTCGTTCGTTCGTTCGTCCAAACATCAAAGCAATATGCCTATAGACGAAATAATTTCCACATACACAAACACACACACACACACACACGCGCGCGCGCGCGCGCGCGCACAACACACACACACGCACACACACTAAGAGCCCATATATACTGGTATTCAGAAACACCAATTCTGTGTGAGTACATGTATATCCAATACATGGTAATCAAGGATCATCAAAGTATGGAACTGGCTGACATATTACTCGTAAGAGTCGAACAGCTTATGGGTGTATATGGATTGGGGAAGGGGAGAAGAGGGAGGAAGAGAGTGGGTGGGGGAATGAAAAAGCCTTGTTCTACGTGCAAGTTAGACGCCGAACCATACTGATATGGTATATGCCTAGCATAAGATTTTAACATTTCAAAAATTCGCAAATTGGAAAAAAAAAAACTGTTAGGGGGAAGGGAGGCAGTGAGGAGGGGGTGGGGCGGTGGAAGAGTTAAAAATATCTTCCAAGTGGATGAGATTTAATAAGATAAACAGCCAACATTGCCAGACTCCAACCGTTCTCATAACTGGGATTGAAAACACTAGACATAGTCAGCGGAAGCTTGAAGGACTTCATCTTATCATGAAGAGGCTGAAAGTGATTTTTTGTACTAGTACAGTCAAATAAAAAATGAGGGATATCGAGAGTCTGACCACATGCACAAGCAGGTGCCGGTTTTAAATACCTACATAACCAACCATTAACCCGCAGCCTATGTACAAGGTTAAGATCTGGGATTGGCCCTGGAGGATTACAACATTTGCTTGTTGGTTTAGTCAAATCCCTTCTGTGCTTCCGAGCTGAATCATCAAGGTATTGTTTCTGTCTTATGTTCCAGATTGAACGTGTCAGAATGTGGATAGCTTCAGATGAAGAAAGAAGATATCACAATTCAAACATCAGATTTATTTCTTGCAGCTTCCTTTGCATAAAAGTCAGCTAAGTCATTGCCACGTAAACTGGAGTGCCCTGGAACCCATAACAAAGTTACATCGATACCCCGGGTTATTAGCTGATGAATGAGAAATAAGATCTCACACACCAAGTCTGAACGACTAGATTTTGATTGACAATGTAGAGCCGTAAGCGCTGATTTTGAGTCCGATAGTATAAGTATTTGACTATGTATAACAGGCATGTCAAGTATAAAATCTAGTGCTTTCAAAATGACAAATAACTCTGCTGTAAATATAGAACATCCTTTTGTAATATGGAATTTCTTTCTAATGCTAAGCGCTGGTATTACAAAGGAAGCCCCAACATCGGAAGAATCTAAAACAGAACCATCCGTGAAAATGTGTAGATAGGAATCGTATTTCCTATCTATCAAGTCTTTGGCATAGGATGATAGTAACAGAGGATTATCT
>JAMYXO010003663.1:0-5000 GCA_033310375.1 Conus canariensis | reverse complement strand
TTTAAAAATAAAAAACAAGAGGGGGTTTTTTTTGTTCGTTATTTAAAACCCTTTTATTTTTCCTCCCCTTTTTTAAATTTTTTTTCCCTTTCCCAAAACAACAAAAATTAAAGTACCCCGATTTTTTTTTCCCAAAGGGTTAAAATTTTCCCTTTAAAAATTTCCCGGGGAATTAAAAGGGGAAATCATTTTTGAAAAGTTTTTAATTTTTTAGTCCGAGATTTTTTTAAAAATTGGGCCCCCGGGGGGAAAGGGGGTTCAGGGGTGGGGACGTGTTAAAAGTTTTTGGGGGAAAATCGCCCTTGTTTCTTCCCTTTTTTTTAATTTTTTTATTTTTTTAAAATTTATTTATTAAAAAAAAAATTTAAAATTTTCTTACTTTTTTCAAAAATTTTTTATTTTTTTTTCCTCATTTTTTTAATTCGGTTTTTTTATTATTTTGGGTTTGGTAGTTTTTTTTAACCCCTTTTAAAATCTTTTTTTGGGGGGGGTTGGGGAAAAAGGGACTTTTTTTTTGGGGTTTTTAAAAGGTTTTTTTTGGTTTTTCTGGGGGAAAATTTTTTTTTTTTCCCTGAAAACATCTTTTTTTGGATTTAAAGGGCCAAAGGAATATAAAAACATATATTTGCCAAAGGGGGGGAAAAAAAAGGCCCCTTTTTTGTTTTTTAATTTTTGAAATAACGTTCGGTCACTATCCCCCCCCGCCCCCCCCCCCCACTCCCCCTCCCCCACCCCCTACCCCATCCGCGAAACCCCCAAAAAAGAACGCCCCCCGTTTTGGGGGAACCCAATTTTTTTTTTACTCTAAAACCCGATTTGGGGCCCAAAATTTTTTTCTCATCCCACTGGATTTTGCAGATGACAAGCAAAAGCGAAATAAACATAAAACCCCAAAAAACGGGGGTGTGGGTCTCCAGAAAATGGGGAAACGCACTGGGCATTATTTTTTCTTTTTAACCCTTTGAGGCAATTGCTTTTTTTGCCGACAACACCGCTCAAAATCCCGCGTTTCCAAAATAAAACCTAGGCGACGCTCTTTTTTTTTTTTAAAGGTCCGGTTTTTTTTAAAAAATCCCCAATAATTTTTTTCGTGTTCAAACTGTCTGTCCTTTCCCTTTAAGGGACCTTTTTAAAAAAACCCCTTTTTTTACCATCAAAAAGTTCTTTTTTCCCCTTTTCCCCATCAAAACAAAAAAGGGGGATTTTTCATTATTTATTTTTTGAAGGGATCTGCGCGCCCCTTTTTTTTTTTAAAAACATGCATCAGTTTTTGATTTTGGCCCCCCCCGATTTAAACCCTGCTACCAAAAGGGGAAAGAAAAAAAGAAAAGAGAGAGGGGAGAGAGAGAAAAGGGAGAGGGGAAGAAAAGGGAAGAAAGAAAAAAACAACAGACAGACAGAAAAAAAAAATTTAAAAAGGGGTCAGAGGGGCAGAGTTGAGACAACGCATACGACGACCGACCCAACTACTGTAAAAAAGCAAAAGAGAAAACAAAGACAGAGACATACAGACCCAAAAAATATGTTAAAAATGGTGTTAGGGCAAAAAACAGACGAAATGTAAAAAATAAAAAAAACAAAAAACATGGTAAAAAAACAATAAAAACTTTTTCTGAACCTGTACCCCTCCCCATCTCCCCCCCCCCCCCCCCCCCCCCTTCCCCATTTCTCTGAAGGCAGGGGGCTGACCGCTCCGAAATACGCAGGCGAGACGGGGCAGACAAAACCGTGGGAAAAGAGGAAAGGAAAAAAGCGAGTACAGGTGGGTTGGTTGGGTTTTTGATGAATCACTCGAAAGTATGGGTTGAACGTAGCAAAACGCTGTGTATAAACGATTATGGAATTCATTTACCTTGCCTCATCTCTCGAGACCTTTTTTCTCATATAAACAAACGATGTTTTTTATTGATGTTGGATTCTCGTATTGCACGCTTAGCGATGCTGTGGTAAAGAGCCCATGCGGTCTTAACAAATATATTTTAACACGGGTTTCTGCGCTGCGGCTGAAAAATCGATCTTCATCTTGGGGCTAAAAACCTTTTTTTGTTCAATGTGTCTTTATCGATACTGAACGGGTTAAGAGTACAGCACAGAGCACGGGCTGGAGTTAAGCCCCTTAAACTGTTTACTTTTTCTAAACCCCCAGTCGGGTTTGTTTGGGGGTTTTTGGGTATATGATTCATACTGAATAAGTTACCGTCACAAAAAAATAACTCTTTTGTTATACACACACATACACACATACGCGCGCGCGCGCACGCACGCACCACCCCGCGCGCCGCGCAAAAACCCCCACACACACACACACACACAATTCTATAAATAAAGTCCCCTGGGAAGACCCCTCAAATATATAAAAAATTAAAATTATATAAAAATATATATATAAAATTTTAAACATATCATATAAACATCTCTAGGGATTTTCCCTCAGGGGTTTTAATCCCTTTTTTTACCCCACCCCGTTCCCTTAACATTTTTCTAAAACGTTCACCACGTAAGGGGCTTGAGAAAGGACGCAGGGGAAGGGCCGATGCTAGGGGGAAACATGAGAAAAAAAAAAAAAATAAAAAAATTATGGTTGTTGGTGGGGTTTGTTTGGGGGGTTTTTGGGGGTGGTGTGTTGGTGGGGTTAAATGGTATACCTTTTTAAAAAAGGTTCCAACCCAAAGGCCTTGGGAAACCTCATTCTCTTTTCAAGCCCCCTTTTTTTAAAACAAACCATTTGCTTCCCGTGTTCGGTTCTCTCCTTAAATCTTTTCTCAAGACAAAACCATCTCTCTTTTTTCTTCCTTTTTTTTCTTCTACTCTTTTCTACCCCTTATTTTTTTTTTTTTTTTTTTTATTTTTTTTTCCCCCCCCTGGTTTTTTCTTTCCCCTTTTTCCCTCCCTTTTTTCCCCCCGAACTTTGGGACTTTCCCCCCCTTTTTTTTTTAAACCTTTTTTTCTCTTTTTTCCTCCCCCCTCTTCCCCTGGGGGGGTTTTTTTCTTTTTCCCTTTTCAACCTTTTTCCTTTTTCTCCCCTCTCCTCCTCCTCCTTTTTTTTCCCTCAAAAAAAACCCCCCCCCCTCTTTTTTTTTCTCCTTTTCGATTTTTCGATTCAGAACGGATTTTGCCACCGTAAAAAAAAGCCAGAAAACTAAGATTTTTTCTTTACAAGGGTGTGAGGGAGAAAAGAGAGAGAAGAGAAGAGAGGGGAGAGAGAAGAGAGAGAGAGAGCCCTTCTGCATGGAAAATTTTAATATTTGCGGGGTTTTTTTTCCCCCCTTTGGACCTTTTTGGTTCTCAGGTTTTCACTCGTTATTGCTTTAACTTTTCTTTGTAAATAGGGGGTCGATTTGTTTAATTTTAAAAAGACTACTTTGATACTATTGCGCGCCTTTGGGTCACAAGTCCCTTCTTTTTTCAAAGATCTGCGACATGACATATGACAGCATCGAATAACAAAGAAAAAACTGTTTTTTAAAAAAAATCCAATAATGTACGGGATGAACCTGGCTACAAAACATCATTTTCTTTTTTCCCAAATTTTAAGGCAACGTATCAATTATAATGGAAAAACCCATAATTTTTAGATTTGCAATATATGTAAAAATTCCCCCCCCAAACATTCGAGTTTTTTTTTTGGGCCCTTATAATGGAAGAATATCGCAAGAGCAACAACAAAATCATTAAACGGGGAAATGATTTCCTCTTCCAATAAAAAAAAAAGAAGTAAAAACATAAATTTGGGGGTTCGCACTTACAGCGGGTTCAGAAAAAAGCCAAGTCAATTTTACAAAAAACATTCAAAACAACAAAAACCCAGCACAACCTTACCGAATGGAAACAACAAAGCGAAAAAAAGAAAGTCCGAAACCCAAACCCAAAATGAACTGGGGGTCGGCCATGCGTAAATTGCCAACAGGGGCTAAAAAGACAAAGGGTGGGCAAAGCGCAAAGAGATGGGGGGGGGTATCCTTCTCATCAAGATGGCTGGCAATCTCGTAATTTGGGCCGTCTTTAAAAGAAAAAGATGGGCCCAAATTTTGTGGTTCGTTTTTCCCCCTGTTGTTCTGCAAAAAAGGCCGGGAGCCCAAAGACATGCAGACAAATGGGCAAATGCCAGGGAAAGGGGGGAATCCGCCCCAGGAGACGCGATTATTGAACATCAGGGAAATCTTTTATCCGGGGAACTCAGTTATTTGTTTTCTTTAAAAAAAAAAGGTGGCATGGACACGTGCATTGCCTCTCTCTCCCCTCCCCTCCTCTAGAGAAAAAGAGAGAGAGAGAGAGAGAGAGAAGAGAGAGAAGAGTGGGTGGTGGTGGGTTTGTGTGTTGTGTGTGTGTGGTGTGTGTGTTTGGTGTGTGTTTTTTGGTGTGTGTACGGCCACCCGGTTTGTGAAATCGATCACCCCAAAAAATTTTTGGGGAACTTTGAAGATGCTCAATTCAAAACAGATTTGAATAATGAGTTTACACATTTAAGAATGAAGAAAGGGAGGGAAAGAGAAAAGAGGAAAAAGAAAGGAGAGAGAGAGAGAAAAAGGGGAGAGGGAGGGAGAGGAGAGAGAGAGAGAGAGAGAGAGAGAAAAAAAGGGAAAAAGAGGAGACCCCAAGAAAGAGAGAGAGAAGAGAGAGAGAGAAAAGAAGAGAAGAGAGAGGGGACACCCCTATTTTTCTATCCTCAGTCTGTTTTTCTACATTGACGGCTCTCCACACCCCTTGGAAGCAACCCTTTCCCTTCAGTTCCAACGACCCGCCTCTGAAGGCTGACTGCACGGTTTTTTGCATTTTACCGCCACATCTCGTCTGTTTGGGGGAGAGGGCTGGGGTCAGGGGAAAAAAAAGAACGAGCGCTTTTATCACTACAGACAGATGTGCCTCCCACAGAAGTACTTGAGTGGGACGGAAAGTATTCGCTTAATGGATTGCGAAGAAAAAGACCCGTACACTGATCTATTTGGCTGGGGGGGGGGGGGGGGGGAATTGAAGCGAGAAAATTGGGGGGGGGGGGGGGG
>JAMYXO010003662.1:0-19528 GCA_033310375.1 Conus canariensis | reverse complement strand
TTTACTATTTATGAATACGGCCTTTCCTTTCCAATACCCTCTAGGAGAATAATATATTTTGTACTTGTATCGTCCATAAGAAGGGACTGTTTTTTATTACATTTTTAACTGTTTTTTAGATTGAATATGCAAGAAGAAAGATTGCTCCCATAGCACCTATAATAAAGCTATTTCTACCATTTTTGATCCTCAGATGGTTTATAAAAGTCAGACAGTTCTGGCGGTGCCGATGTTAGAAACTTCTTTCCTGTCACTAAGTAATATTCATTCATTGCTTCATCAACGTCTGTAAATGTATGCTCTGCATGTCCCTGCTCTCTTAACTTTTTATTAATAAAGTCTAAGTGAGCAATTCTCCTTTTCTCGTAAGCGTCTCTTGCCTTAGCTAAATCTTCCATTGCTTTGTTATGGCGTTCTCTCTCTTCATCAGACCGCAATTTACTAAACATATAATTGCTGCCAGAGAAAGCCAATGCATTAACAATAGCTTCTCCCACCATCAGAACTATTCCAGACATCTTTTTTATAAATGAATGAATCTTTTTATAAATCAATATTTTCTAGAATGAATCTTTTTTATAAATCAATCTGTCTAAATGCTTTAATCTTTCTATGCATTGATGTTTTCTGGGATAATCCCCTGTGCAACAAGAAAGTCTTTTGAGGCAATCCCTGCAGTTATTACAGCTATAACCTTAACAACATCCTCAATGTCTAACCCTTCCTAGATCGGCCGGCCTCATTTTAAACATGTTTTTTGCTAACGTGCTATATCCTATACTAAGGCCGCTGATTACAGCAGAGTGGTAAATCGTATTAATAATCTTTTTTTCGCTCATGTTTTTTATTAACTAAAAAAATAATTAAAATAATCATAATATGAAAGACTGTCTATGTGCTTTTTAATCAGATAATCTTTTGTTGCTAGAGCTAAAAATAAGGTTGTAAGTAGTTTCGGCGAATCTTCTATCTTTCCCATGTTGGGCGGTTTTATTCTTAACAAACATTTTGCTAGGGTTGAATAAACTACAACACCTACAATGGGCACTGCATAATTAACCAACGTTATACTCATGGTTTTATTATTTTATTTATTTAATTTTAGATTTAAAAATGACGGCCAAACACAGCGAATCTGATCTAAAGATTTTAATAGAAAATTGTAATGAACTATTTGACGAAACGATGAAAGTGTTAAACATTGATTTTAGTAAATCTGGGCTTGAGAATGATGTAAACAATTTAATCAAAAATCATAGTGAACTCTTTGACGAAGCAATCAAAGAGTTAAACATTGGCTGTAGTGATTCAGAAAAAGCTAAAGTATTGGCAGGCGTTCTTGTAAGATTAGGCTGTCTTGAAGTATTGCAACGCTTGGGTGAAGAATAAAAACGCGTTTACTTACTTTTATTTTTTTTAATTTACGTAAATATTGTGGGATAAAAATGAACCCCACAAGCGAGTCTGAGTTTGAAATACTGCCCAACAACGTACAGTTGGAAGGTAGTAACAAATCATTAGGCAATATGTTCATTGAATTAGACATGGACATTATTAACCCTACAAACGTTCAGGAAAGTGTAACACATGCTATTTCTAAAATCCCGGGGTCTCTTCAAATTAACCCGCCAGTAAAAGTGTTGTTGGCCATTCAGATTGAATATATAACCCCCGATGATAGTAGTATGCAAGTCTGGGTATCAACTAGACAGAAAGAAGTAATCAGCTATTACGACTTTACACCTGGCTGGGCTGATTACATGCTTACACAGTTTAACTATGCAAGTGAAGAAGCGAAATTGTGCAGCTCTGGCTGGTCTGAAGGAACAGTCCTCGAAATCAAATTAAGACAAACCAAATACTCTCCTATAGTCGGCAATTCTTACATCCCTCTCCCAAGAGAGTTAGTTTTTAAACGTGCAGCCTTAAACATACATAATTCTGACAATATGTGTTTCATGTGGTGTATTTTGGCGCACTTATACCCAGTTAAAAAGCACCCAGACAGAGTTTCTAATTATTGGCAGTATAAAGATAGCCTGAACTTTGATAACATAAACTTTCCAGTGAGTATAGAAAGTATCGACCAGTTTGAAGAACAAAACAAACCAATAACCGTAAGCGTATACACCTGGGACCCAGTAGACAATCTAACGCCTCTAAGGATCTCTCCCGAAGCCCCTACTTTAGGCGAATCACTTGAGAATCATGTAGACCTGATTCTGTTTGCAGACGGTCTAAAGAGTCATTATGTATTAATTAGAACAATGAGCAGACTTCTGACTTATACTACAAAGCACGAATCTAAACAAGAGCTTTGTAGAAGGTGTATGGTCAGGATCCCATCTATAGAGGCAGCTGACAAACATAAGAAGCATTGTAAAAGTTTTGTAGACTGTAAAATCGAACTTCTTACACCAAAACCAGGGTCTAAGGTTGGTTTTAAGAATGTACACAAAATGCAAATGAGCCCATACGTAGTCTATGCTGACTTTGAATCAATCTTGCTACAGTACTACGGCCCTCAAGAACGGGCACAACAAAAAACAACCATATTATCCCGTCATCAGATCTGTTCTTATGCATTCGTTGCTGTTAGGTCAGATGGCGGACACACAGAACCAGAGATTTACAGAGGCCCCGACGCAGCTGGTCGATTTTTGGAGCAGATGAAACACCTTCGCAATCAATTCTCTAATCAGCTGAACCTTTCAGACATTAAGATGACCCCCGAAGATGAAGAACGTTATAAGTCAGCCACCCACTGCTGGATATGCAAATGCAAATTATTAGGCGACGCTGTAAGAGATGGCACTGTAAGAGACCACGATCACATTACTGGAAAATTCAGAGGGGCAGCACACAACAGCTGTAATCTTCAACTCAAGGTTAGCCCCGAAAAATGGAAACTGCCTATCTTCTTTCATAACTTACGAGGCTACGATTCTCACTTTATCATGCAAGCAATAACTTCTGAATGTAAGAGGGTTAGCTGTATTGCACAGTCATCAGAAAAGTACATGACCTTTACTGTAGACTGTTTATCCTTCTATGACTCTGCCCAGCATCTGATGAGCAGCTTAGATAAATTATCAGGATCTCTACAAGACTGTCCAATCACTAAACAATATTTCGACCCATCTTTAGTCCGTAAAGGCGTCTATCCTTATGAATACATGGACTCGTGGGAGGGTTTGACGAAGAATCACTTCCTCCTAAAGGCGCTTTCTTTTCTAGCCTTAGGAGGAAGGACATATCTGACGCCGACTATGAATACGCGCAAAAAGCCTGGACAGAATTGCACTGCAAAACGATGGGCGACTATCACGATCAATACTTGATGGCCGACGTGTGTTTATTAGCAGACGTCTTTCAGAATTATAGATCCACTTGCATGAAACACTATGGTCTAGATTCGTCACAGTACATCTCTGCCCCGGGCCTTTCTTGGGACGCATTCTTGAAGTCTACAAACATTGAGATTGACTTAATCTCGGATCTGGATACACTTCAGATGATTGAGGATGGGCTGAGGGGAGGCATTAGCATGGCCTGTCATCCTTACCGCAGAGCCAACAACAAGTATTTAGACGATTATGACCCCACCAAACCATCCAACTATCTAATGTACTTAGATGCCAACAATCTGTATGGGTGGGCCATGAGTCAGGCACTGCCATTAAGAAACTTTAAAATGATAAATGGGCCTCATGAGGTTACTACCGTGTTGAGTATGCTATCACAGCTTACACCCGATAATCCAATAGGACTAATCTTAGAAGTGGACTTAGATTATCCTGCAGAGTTGCATGACCTTCATAACGATTTCCCCTTAGCCGCAGAAAAATTAAAGATGAGTCCCACCGAACCGCCTAAACTCGTGCCCAACCTTCGACACAAGAGAAAGTATGTCTGTCATTACAGGCTGTTACAATTTTACTTAAGACACGGGTTAAAACTTACCGCCGTTCACAGAATAATTACCTGTGACCAAGTGCCTTTCATGAGGCCATACATCGCGAAGAACACCGACCTTAGAACTAAGGCCACTGACGCTTCAGAAAAAGACTTTTTTAAACTAATGAACAACAGTTGTTTTGGCAAAACCATGGAGAATCCACACAAGCGTAAAGATGTAAGATTAGTTACAAAAGAAAAACAAGCAATTAAGCTGGTCTCCAAACCTAACTACCAAGACTTTAGACGGTTTAGTGACAGCCTGGTTGGCGTTATGATGAAGAAACAGAATGTGAAGTTGGACAAGCCGGTGTTTATCGGATTTGCCGTGCTAGAGTTGTCAAAGCTGTTAATGCTAGAATTTCTATACGACTACTTTAAGCCGCTGTACCCAAAGTCGAGAGTCCTTTACACAGACACTGATAGTTTTATTATGGACATCCCAACTGAAGACTTTTACAAAGACATGGAAATAGAGAGTGGCCAAAGGAGTTGATGGGTGGTACGACACATGCGACTATCCAAAAGATTCGCCTTTACATTCAACCGTGAACAAGAAAGTGATCGGAAAGATGAAGGATGAACTTAATGGGACGATTATACTAGAATATGTTGGCCTACGGGCAAAGATGTATAGCATTGCTACCCAGACTTCTGTAATGAAGAAAGCCAAGGGCATAGGTAAAGAAGTTGTCAAAAAAGAAATAAGTCACGACAACTACAAGCAGGCCCTCTTTGAACGCAAAGTATTTTATCACGCAAACGTTAATCTGCGCTCTACTCTTCATCAAGTAAACACAACTGCTGTTAATAAGAAGTCACTAGACTCTAACAATAGCAAGCGAACTTACGTCAATCCTGAGTTTACATACGCTATAGACCACTGGAGAATCGACTTGACCGACTTAAATTAAGATCTTAACTAGTACTTAACTAGTACTTTACTTAAGAACTTAACTAGTACTTAACTAGTACTTTACTTAAGAACTTAACTAGTACTTAACTAGTACTTTACTTAAGAACTTAACTAGTACTTAACTAGTACTTAACATGACTTGCGCTTTACTTGCACTTAACTTGTTATAACTGACTTAACCAGTACTTAGCTTGTACTTAACCAGTACTTAACAACACATTAAAAAAACTAATTTATTAAAAATGGGTCTACAGCGGGAGGTTGTACTTTTTTTGCAGAAGCTGGTTCTTTTACTGTTTTTGTGGGGATTTGTGACTTTGTTGCTAAGTATGGCTTTAGGCGCTTGTATGCCAAAAGCCCTCCACCAACAACAATACTCCCCAGTACATAATAATACATCTTATAGTTTGATTGTGTTGTTGTTGGCGGTGGCGGCGGTGCTGGTGCTGATGTTGTATTACTATCTAATAATTTTTGTTTTGCTGCTTGGTTTGCTTTTTGCAGTCTGTTCCATTCAGCTAGTTTACGACCGGCCTCAACACGGCCAGAATTTTTAGCTTTAGTAACACTAGTCACTTGTGGGACACTCAGTTGTGGATTCACTTGTGGGGCACTCGCCTGTAAATTCACTTGTGGGGCACTCGCCTGTAAATTCACTTGTGGGGCACTCACCTGTGGGTCTTCTCCTGCTCGCTCATTTTTTTTTAGTCTGATTAAAATTAATATGATTAAAATTAATATGATTAAAAGTAATTAATCCCATGATAAATGGATATAACAACGTCCCAAATCTATAATACATGTCACATGCAAGAGATTCTAGGGACTTGGTTAAAACCGGATCTTGTGTTAAGTCATATTTTAAATCTTCTTCTGAATCAATCGGCGCTATCTTGCCTACTAACTTAGCATATAAACTAATCATTGTCTGTCCCACCGATCTAACCATTTTTGATCCTAGCTGTGCTTCGTACCTGGCGTAATACTTCTCAACGTCTGATGTAGACAATTGCTGAATCTGTTCGATACTTAGTTCAACACCTAAATACTGCCTGGTTTTCCCACATGCAGCCAGAGAGTATAATCTTTCTTTATGACAGAGGTCTGCTGCCTCCTCACACTTTAATAGCTCGTCGCAATCCATTTTTTAAAAGCAATAAAAAAATAATTGTAAATTCAGCTGTTATTTATTATTCATAGTCTTTTCTAATCGAAAAAACTTATCTTCATTAAAGCGTATAGTCACCCCTTCAGGATCAGTAGAAACAGTCAGATTAACATCTTCAGGAGCCATATTATCAACTAAAATGGCAAACAACTTTATAACCGGTTGGGGCCAAAAATCTGGTATTTTACTAACGGCCTGCTTTACGCTTTCTCGCATATTTATGCGCTCAAAAAGATCAGTAATTAATTCTTCAAACCTGCTCTCTAACTGATCTTTATCACCCTCCCACTCCCAATCCAACTCGTAAAGTATATTAATAAGCTCTGTAGCTACTTCGGGCTTCATTTTTTAAACCAGATTAAAAACAACAATTAAAAAATTAATTAAGTAAGCTGCTGCATAAATCCGGGTAAAAGATTGTATAACAAAATCAATAGCAGCACTTATAGTACATTCTGTAACGCGCTCTGCAATGCACACTGCGGGCGCTGCCAACAACGGCTTTATTGATTGGCAGCGTGTGCGTTGCCTTCCTTGCTAACACAGCAGGGTAAATCGCTGCTCAGCGCGTGGCAGAGCAGATGTCAAAGTGGTCCTACCAGTTCCACTTTGACATTCTCTGACACCTCCCACTTTAGCACGCTTGACACCTTCACCCCAAGTCGCCCCAAGTCACCCCAAGTCACCCCAAATCGCCCCAAGTCACCCTCCATGTCACCCCAAGTCGCCCCAAGCCTTACTAGAAAGTAGTAAGGTCTCACTATCAAACCCGCGGGCGTTAATTGTGTTAGGATGACTAATTCTGTAAACCTTTAGATTTCATGCTATGGAGAGATAAATAATATGTCGGAGCTATATCACCCTTTTTTTGTTTTGCACGAAAACCCCATTTTTAAAGTAACAATTACGTCAATTTTTGGAGGTTTTGCATGTTAAGTTTGATTGTAGAAAAAGGTGTTAATTTTGGCAAAAAGTAGCATGAGATGGACGAGATTTGTTTGTGAAAAGGGGGGTTTTCGTGCAAAATAGAAATGTGTGGGATAGCTCCGACATATTATTTATCTCTAATACAAACTTCATAAACGAGAGAATGCCTGGGCGTTGCTTCCTAATATTAACTGGGATTTAAAGTTTGAACTACGAAGCCCCAATGTATACTTTGATAAGAAATACAATTTTAGAAAAGCTTTGAATGAAGGACACCTTCTTATTAGCCTAGTCCCAGGATTACAACAGAAAAAGCAGATTGAAATAACTAAGCAGGGCCCTGAATATATGCTGCAGAGAAAGAAGTCCTTAGCTGAAGTGGGGGATGACACCGTTGGCTTAGAATTTAACCCAAAACTAGAATCACTGCCTAGAAAAATGACGATGCTTTTTCGCTTATTTATTACTCCAAGGGAGTCTGATCCTAGTTTGCCAGAGCATACGTTAATCAGAGGTGTACAAATAAAGTCTGAAAACTTGGGCGGCCCTCTTAGGTTTGTTATTGCTATTACTAAAAATGGGGATGAAATAAAGACTTTCTTATCTTCTGACAAAGTTACTGTGATGGTTGACAAAACCAAACTAACAGTACTTGATTTTATTTTCATTAAGTATGTTGATTTTATTGGGTTTTACTCTGTTGATGAAGTGCTGCCAGAAGGGTTAATAAGAAGATATGTACAAGATTAATCTTAATTAAAAAATTAATCTTAATTAAAAAATGGATGATCAGGCTCAAAAGTTTAGGTTAGAGCAAATAACTGAACTTCAAGAAGAAATAGAAAGTGACTTGGATAAGTATAGGGTTACTAGAAAGAAATATGCTAAAGTTTTAAATACTCTTTCTTATGTGATTACTGGCTCATCAGCTGTAGCGAGCGTAAGTGCTGGGTCTAGCGTTGCTCTTTTAGCTACTGGGGCTGGAGCGCCAGCCTCTTTAGCATTAGGGAGCCTTGGTTTGGGTTTAGGTGCTATGTCTATGATTGTGAGTGCTGTTTTTAAAAAATTAACGCCTAAATTACAAAAGCACACTGCCATTGTAGCCCTAGCATCAGCAAAACTTTGTTCATTAAGACTGAGAATAAGCAAAGCATTGCAGGATGAAAACATTACAGCTGAAGAATTTGAGCGCCTTATGGCTGATGGTGAGGATTACAGACGACAAAAAACTGAACTTCAAAAGGAGTGGAGAAAGACTTTTACTTCGCAACAGGTAGACACTGAGACAATCAAACAGAACATTGAAAAACAAGCAAACAATCAGTTAAACCCAAAATAGACTAAAAAAATAAGATGTGAACTAAAATAAATAAATCATAAGTTTAACAAAAAAATAAATACTATTTTTTTTAACTAATCGGCACTGTGTTTGGTGGAACAACTTGCAACTCTTCGCGAACAAACGATCTTTTAGGGGCGGGCTTTTTGGAAGAAAGAGTTTCTCTTAAATAATATACGGGAGGGGCTGTTTTCATAGTTCTTTCAACTTCATATACGTCTACGCTCCATATGGGGTCTGTGGCTCTAATTCTAACATCACCCTCTGCTTCTCCAGGAGCATACAAGTATCTTACTTTTAGTCCAAAAGGCAAGAGTTTTTGAGTACTCTGGATGTCTTCAGTAATGCTAATTTTTTTTTTAGTTTGATCGCGTTCACTGGCTTAAGGCCTGTTGCTTTAAATTCTTCATTGTTCATGGCGCGTAAGACTGCTGGCAATCTCCTGACCCATTCTGTGTTGCGTGTTTTGTCCATAAGGTCTCTGTGATATTGATAGGTAAACAGACGCTCAGCCAGATTCTTATTAAAGTTTTCTACTAGAGCCTGGGAGCGATGGTTGCCTGGGATCCCTCTCTTAACTGTAACCCGGTGTCTTAAAAACAGTTGGTTTACAGCTCCTTTAAACTCTTTCCCATCATCAACCTGAATCATCCTAGGATACTTTAATGGACCTCGCATGTATATTTGTTGTAAAGCTACAGCCACAGCAGTTGAGCTTTTATCCGTTAAAGGCTCAGCATCTTTATACCTTGAAGCCATGTCAACAACAGTCAGAGCATACTTAAACTTTTTTCTTCTAACTTTGTCATGTGGAAGATACAACAAGTCCATCTGGTGGGTGTCATTAGGAACTGAGTTAACAAATCGAGGCCTTATTATTCTTTTGGGGGCAGGCAGATATATTTGCCAGATCGCTTGTTTTAAAAGCCAGTCTTTCGCTTCTGATTCAGACACCCTAGCAGCTTTACTTAGTTTATCAATAGCGGCCTTTCCTTTCCAATACCCTCTAGGAGAATAATATATTTTGTACTTCGTATCGTCCATAAGAAGGGACTGTTTTTTTGTTTTTTTATTACATTTTAACTATGTTTTTAGATTGAATATGCAAGAAGAAAGATTGCTCCCATAGCATCTATAATAAAGCCTAGTTCTACCATTTTCTGATCCTCAGATGGTTTATAAAAGTCAGACAGTTCTGGCGGTGACGATGTTAGAAACTTCTTTCCTGTCACTAAGTAATATTCATTCATTGCGTCATCAACGTCTGTAAATGTGTGCTCTGCATGTCCCTGTTCTCTTAACTTTTTACTAATAAAGTCTAAGTGATCAATCCTCCTTTTCTCGTAAGCGTCTCTTGCCTTAGCTAAATCTTCCATTGCCTTGTTATGGCGTTCTCTCTCTTCATCAGACCGCAATTTACTAAACATATAATTGCTGCCAGAGAAAGCCAATGCATTAACAATAGCTCCTCCCACCATCAGAACTAATCCAGACATCCTTTTTATAAATGAATCAATATTTTCTAGAATGAATCTTTTTTATAAATCAATATTTCTATGCATTGATGTTTTTCTGGGATAATCCCCTGTGTAAAAAGAAAGTCTTTTGAGGCAATCCCCGCCGTTATTACAGCTATAACCTTAACAACATCCTCAATGTCTAACCTTCCTAGATCAGCCGGCCTCATCTTAAACATGTTTTTTGCTAACACGCTGTACCCTATACTAAGACCGCTGATTACAGCAGAGTGGTAAATAGTATTGATGATCTTTGCGGTGCTCATGTTTTTTATTAACTAAAAAATAATTAAAATAATCATAATATGAAAGACTGTCTATGTGCTTTTTAATCAGATAATCTTTTGTTGCTAGAGCTAAAAATAAGGTTGTAACTAGTTTCGGCGAATCTTCTATCTTTCCCATGTTGGGCGGTTTTATTCTTAACAAACATTTTGCTAGGGTTGAGTAAACTATAATGCAAACAATAGGCACTGCATAATTAACCAGCGTTAAACTCATGGTTTTAAAAAGGTTTTATTATTTTTATTGCTTTTAAAAAGAGTTTAAAAATGGATTGCGACGAGCTATTAAAGTGTGAGGAGGCAGCAGACCCAAACCTCTGTCATAAAGAAAGATTATACTCTCTGGCTGCATGTGGGAAAACCAGGCAGTATTTAGGTGTTGAACTAAGTATTGAACAGATTCAGCAATTGTCTACTTCAGACGATGAGAAGTATTACGCCAGGTACGAAGCACAGCTAGGGTCAAAAATGGTTAGATCGGTGGGACAGACAATGATTAGTTTATATGCTAAGTTAGTAGGCAAGATAGCACCGATTGATTCAGAAGAAGATTTAAAATATGACTTAACACAAGATCCGGTTTTAACCAAGTCCCTAGAATCTCTTGCATGTGACATGTATTATAGATTTGGGACGTTGTTATGTCCATTCATCATGGGATTAATTACTTTTAATCATATTAATTTTAATCATATTAATTTTAATCACACTAAAAAAAAAAGAGCGATCGGGAGAAGATTGTGACTCCACAGGAGCAGAATATGGATCCGCAGAATGTCCCACAAGTGAACCCACAAGTGAGTGTCCCACAAGTGAGTAGTGTTACTAAAGCTAAAAGTCCTGGGCGTGTTGAGGACGGTCGTAAACTAGCTGAATGGAACAGACTGCAAAAAGCAAACCAAGCAGCAAAACAAAAATTGGTAGATAGTAATACAACATCGCCACCAGCACCGCCACCGTCACAACCAACAACAACACAATCAAACTATAAGATGTATTATTATGTACTGGGGGGTGTTGTTGTTGGTGGGGGGCTTTTGGCATACAAGTGTCTAACCCCATACTTAGCAACAAAGTCACAAACCCCCACAAAAACAGTGAAAGAAGAAGAACCAGCTTCTGCAAAAAAAGCACAACCTCCTTCTGTAAACCCATTATTTTTACTGGATTAGTTTTTAATGTGTTGTTAAGTACAAGTTAAGTACTGGTTAAGTACAAGTAAAGTCAGTTATAACAAGTTAAGTGTAAGTTAAGTGTAAGTTAAGTGTAAGTCATGTTAAGTACTAGTTAAGATCTTAAGTAAAGTACTAGTTAGTACTAGTTAAGATCTTAACTTAAGTCAGCCAAGTTAATCTTTTAAGTCAGTTCTCCTGTGACATATAGCATATGAAAACTCGGGATTAACGTAAGTTCGCTTGTTATTGTTAGAGACTAGTGATTTCTTATTAACAGCAGTTGTGTTTACTTGATGAAGAGTAGAGCGTAGATTAACATTTGTGTGATGAAATACTTTGTTTTCAAAGAGAGCCTGTTTGTAGTTGTCGTGAGTTATATTTTTTTTTACAACTTCTTTACTTATGCCCTTAGCTTTCTTTGTTACAGACGTCTGGCTAGCAACGCTATACATCTTTGACCGCAGACCAACATATTCTTGTATAACTGTCCCATTAAGTTCGTCTTTAAACTTTCCAATTACTTTCTTGTTTATAGTTGAATGTAAAGGGCTGTCCTTTGGGTTGTCACATGTGTCGTACCATCCATCAGCTCCTTTAGCTACTTCTGCTTCTAAGTCTTTGTAAAAATGTTCTGTGGGGATGTCTAGAATAAAAGAGTCAGTGTCTGTGTAAAGAACTCTGGACTTTGGGTACAGCGGCTTAAAGTAGCCATACAGAAATTCTAGCATTAACAGCTAGACAGCTCTAACACAGTAAACCCAATAAACACCGGCTTGTCCAACTTCACATTCTGTTTCTTCATCACAATGCCAACCAGGCTGTCGCTAAATCTTCTAAAGTCTTGGTAGTTAGGTTTAGAGACTAGTTTAATTGCTTGTTTTTCTTTTGTAACTAATCTTACATCTTTACGCTTGTGTGGGTTTTCCATGGTTTTGCCAAAACAACTGTTGTTCATTAGTTTAAAAAAGTCTTTTTCTGAAGCGTCAGTGGCTTTAGTCCTAAGATCAGTATTCTTCATGATGTATGGCCTCATAAAGGGCTCTTGATCAAATTCTATTATTCTGTGAACGGCTCTTAGTTTCAGTCCTTGTCTTAAGTAAAACTGTAGCAGTCTGTAATGACATACGTACTTAGTCTTGTGGCGAAGATTAGGCACGAGTTTAGGTGGTTCGGTGGGACTCATCTTTAATCTTTCTGCCGCTAGGGGATAATCATTATGAAGGTCATGCAACTCTGTGGGATATTCTAAGTCTACCTCTAAGATTAGTCCTATTGGATAATCAGTGTAAGACGCGGTAGATAACTCAACATATTATTAACGTCATGAGGTCCTACGAACATTCTAAAGTTTCTTAATGGCAGTGCCTGGCTCATGGCCCACCCATACAGATTGTTGGCGTCTAAGTACATTAGATAGTTGGATGGTTTAGTGGGATCATAGTCATCTAAATACTTGTTGTTGGCTTTGCAGTAAGGTTGCGAGGCCATGCTAATGCCTCCCCTCAGCCCATCCTCAATCATCTGGAGTGTGGCCAGATCAGATATTAAGTCAATCTCAATGTTTGTAGACTTTAAGAATGTGTCCCAAGACAACCCCGGGGCAGAAATGTAATGTGATGAATCTAGGCCGTAATGTTTCATGCATGTAGATCTGTAATTCTGAAAGACGTCTGCCAATAAACACACGTCAGCCAATAAATATTGATCGTGATAATCACCCATTGTTCGACAGTGTAATTCTGTCCAGGCTTTTTTAGTTTTTTGGTGGGCCGTTTTACTGGGGAAAGATTGATTAAAAGTCGGGCATTAAATACGTATGAGCTCATCTGCATCTTGCTTTCATTTTTTAAAAACAAAAACTTTGACCCTGGTTTGGGTGAAAGGAAATTTTTAGTTTCACAGTCTACAAAATTTTTACAATGTTTCTTTTTTTTTGCAGCTGCTTCTAAGGGGAAATTCTGACCCAAAAAACCTTCTAAAAGCTTTGTTTAGCGTGCCCGTTTTTTGTATAAGCCATAAGTCTGCTAATTGATCTGATTAATACAAAAGGCTTTTGGGAAACGTCTGTAAACGAATAAAGTCCACCTGTTGTTAAGGGATTCGATTTAAAGGGGGGCCCTTGGGGAAAAATTTCTTAGAGGCGGGTAGATTGTTGAACAGCCCTTGTGTTTTCGTTTACGGTTTTTGGGTTTGTTTTGCTCTTAAAACTGAGATAAACTTTTATGTTTACTGGAAAGGTTAGGTTTTTAAAATTTCCCGGTCATTTATATTTTGTTAAAAATTTAAGTTTACTCTTTTGGGTTTGTTTTTTTAACAGGATGAAAAATGTCCCAAAAAACACCCCACATAAAACATGTTATCGAATTATGTATTTTTAAAAAACTCCTTTTTAAAACTAACTCTTTTTTGGGAGGGATGAAAGAATTCCCAACATAGGATGAACTTTGTTTGTTTAATCTGATTTAAAGGGGATTTTCCCTTCAGACCAGCCGGAGCCGCTTTAATTTCGCTTTTTCATTGATTTTTTTAAAAAACGTGTAAGATGTAATCGCCCATTCAAAATTTTAAATTTTTTTTCTTTAATACGGGTTATTTTCTTTCTGTTTAGTTGAAACCCAGATTTGTATACTACTATCATCGGGGGTTATATATTAAATTCGAAGGGCCAAAACATTTTTTAATGGGGGGCCCAAATTTTGGGAAGGACCTTGGGATTTTAGAAAGGCCCTTGTTTTTCGCTTTCCTGAACGCTTGGGGGGTTTAATGATGCCCCTGTCTACTTCACAAAACCCATATTGAAATTGTTTGTTACTCCCTTTTCCAAAACCGTACGTTGTTGGGTATTTTTTAAAACTCAGATCACTTGTGGGGTTCTTTTTTTAACCCAAACAATATTTACGTAAATTAAAAAAAATAAATGTAAGAAAAAGTAAGAAAAACGCGTTTTATTCTTCGCCCAAGCGTTGAATTTTTTAAAGACACCCTAATTTTACAAAAAACCCCCCTGCCAAACTTTAGTTTTTTCTGAATCACTACGGGTAAATTTTTAAAACTTTTTGTTTTGCTTAAAAAAATAGTTCACTATGTTTTTTTTTTAAATTGTTTAATCATTCTAAAAACCCGGGATTTACTAAAATCATTTTTTAAACACTTTCATTTTTTGTCAAATATTTCATTACAATTTTTCTATTAAAATCATTAGATCAGTTTCGCGGTGTTTGGCCGTTTTTTTTAAAACCCAAAAATTAAAATAAATAAAAAAAAAAATTTGGGTAAATTGAGTGTTTTTTTATTCCCTCTTTGTTTTTACAAATTCTTAAAAAACTGTCCGGGTTTTAAAAGGGGTAACATTTTTACTCCTTCGGGGTTTCTGTAAAAAGCAGGGATCAAGATCTTCGGGAAACTATTGATAAAATTTAAAAAGGGCAAAAAAAATTTTATAATGGATGGGGCCCAAAGAATGTGGTAGTTTACTGATGGCCCGTTCCTTACGTTTTTCCCGATATCGCCCGCGCTCAAAAAGTCCGAAATTTAATTCTTAAAAATCTTCTCCCATAAACCCCCCCAGCCCCTTTCCCCCAAAAACTCCCCATTCTGAATTATCAATAACCCTCTGCCCCCTTTTTTCCGGGCTTCTTTTTTTAACCCAAAATTTAAAAAAACCCCAATTTAAAAAACAATTAAGCAAAGCCATTCTTCTTGTTTGGAAGAATCAAAAAGGAAAAAGGGGTTTAAATAGTGTTTCCCTGTTGGTGGGAAAAATGGGCCCAAACGCCCCCTTGTGTGATCACTTAAACCTAAAAAGCTCAGCATTTAAAACTGGGTTTCAAAGCCCCTATGTGTTTCTTTTTGGGCCCTAGTTGTTTTGAGGTGCTTTGCTTAGCTAGGGAAAATTTTTTTGTATCTTTTTTCCACGATCACCCTTTTTTTTTTGCCCGCAAGCCCCACTTTAAAAAACATTAAATCCTTCAATTTTTTGGGGGGTTTTTTGGGGTTAATTTTTTTTCCCAAAAAAATGTTAATTTTTTTGGGAAAAGTGGGCAAGAAATTTAAGAAAAATTTTTTGTTAAAAAGGGGGGTTGTGGGGAAAAAAAAGATGGGTTTGGGGTTGAACAAAGTACTATATTTCTTTGGATTAACTCAACCCAGTCTGTTCAGGGGAGGGGCCTTTTGTCACAATACAGAGAGAGAGAGGAGAGAGAGGGGGAGACGGAGGGGAAGAGGAGGGGGGGGGGGGGCCACACCCGGTGACACAACAATGAGTGAAGGACACACACGTGTTAACCCCTTTTGTTCTTCTAAAGCCAAATGTGCGATCTGGCAGCAGGGGCCAGGGAAAAATCCACTTTTATCCATGTTGAAGATTTTCTTTTTTCCCTTTTTTTTAGCGTGGGCAACAGGACATCACTAACCCAAAGATCTGTTTGGGGGGGTCGTTTTATTACACTGTTCCTTTTTTCCACTTACTTTTTGTAGGAAATTTTTGTGGCGTATGTTGAAGGCCAAACCAACCTTAAAAACATCACCCCCCTGTCAAGCCCCCGATCTTTTACAACCCGTTCGGTTTTGATTTCAAAATAGTGCCCGGGGGACAGGCATGCTGGGTTTGCCCCTTTTTTTCTTGAACCCGTCCAAAAAAGGGATCTCAAAACTCGGGCTGCGTTGCCCCTCTGTCATGTTTTCCCTTTTTTAAAAAAGCAGTCCCCCTTTTTCAATTTTTTCCTTCAAATTTCCCTATTTTTTTACAAACACCCCTAACTGTTGCTTTGAAATTCCAAACTCAAGGGCTAACTCGCTTTGCTTCTTGTTGTTTTTTCAAAATTGTTTGATTAAATCTATTTTTTTTTTCCCGTTTACAGAGTCCCCAAGTTTGTGCGCCATTTTTTTGTCAAAGGGAAAAATTGGGCCGGACCAAGAAAAAAGTTTACTTAAAAAAAGTTGGGTTTTCTATTACCCGGGGTTTACTATTTTCGGGTTCACTATAACAGCAGTCAAAGGGAAGTAATTCATAAAAAAAAAAAATTTACTATAGCCGGCGGTGGGGAAGCTTCAGGGGCTTGAAAATGGTTTATATTTTAAAGGACGTTTATTTTTTTCCGATGTTTTTCTTTTTTCCGGGGTAAAAAATTTAAAAGAGATAAAGGGGTTGGGGGGCCGGGGGGGAAAAAAAACGTTTTTCTATAGGCAATTGTTTACCCTTTTCCGGGTTTTCTGTATCAGGAGGTTTACTATATGTGTTGGTTGGTGGGGGAGGGGGGGTGGGGGAGGGGGAATCGGTTAAAACTTTACTGGGGTTTTTTTTTGTTGCTTAGTTTGGTGGTGCTTTGGTGTGGTGTGTGTGTGTTTGTGTGTGTGGGTTTTTGTGTGTGTGTGTGTGTGTTTTCTTCTTATTAAAAATTTTTTCAATTTGTAGTTTTTGTTTTACTGTTGTTAATTTTGTTTTTATCTATTCCTTTTTTTTATCGTTTTCTTTTTAATTGGGTTTTTTTTGGTTTTTGGTTGGGTTTTGTTATTGTTTCTTTATCGTAGATCTGTTTGTTGTTTGTTGTTTTTTTAGTGGGCCCGTCTGTCTGTATGTCGGGCAAACTGTCCAGGTTTTGGCGATATTTTCTATCTGTTTTTGTTTTGTTGTTTGATGTTTTTGTGTTATTGTTTGCTTGCATATTTTCTAATTTGCTCGCGGCGTGTGTTTCGTTTTATGTTTCGGGGCGCGGGGTGCGTGCTAACGTTGCGCCCCACACAAACCCCGCGCGCGGCGCCGTGTGTGTGTGGGGTTTGTGTGTTTTTGTGTGTGTTTTTGGGAAACGTGTGTCTTTTGGCTGTATTTTGTGTATGTGTCGTTGTGGGCAAGTGCGTCCGTTGTTTTGCTGCTCTGTTGGCAAAAATAATAACCTTTAAACCCCGTGCTTTTGGGAAAACAGAGGGAGAGAGAGTGGAGAGAGAGCGAGGGAAAAGAGCGAGGGGAGCGAGAGGGGCGAGAGAGTCACTTTTTCCCAAAACCGTATCTTGCTAATTTCAGTGTAAAAAGGGGGACATTTCATGCATGGGACAATACCCAAAAGGGACTTTTCATGCATGGACAAAAACAAAGCACATTACATGCATGGACACAATACAAAGCACTTTTCATGGGTTGACACAATTTCAAAAGCACATTACATGCCCTGGGCACAATGCAAAGTCACATTGCCGCATTTGGGAAAAATAGAAAAGCACATTACTGCATAGCACCCAAAAACAAAGCACATTTAAAAACACGGGCACGTACAAAGACCCTTACATGGGACGACACATACAAAGCAATTTCATTCTTTACACAATACAAAACACATTTCAAAGGGATGGGCACAATTTCAAAAGGGGAAAGAATGCATGACACAATAAAAAAGCCATTACATGCATGAACAATACAAAGCACATTACATGCATGAAAAACAATACAAAGCCATTTAAATTTCATGGCACCCTTTCAAAGGGACTTTAAAAATTTCACAATTCAAAGGGGACATACACTGGGCAAATACAGAGGCACACTACACATGGGCACAATTTCAAAGGCACATCACTGCATGGCACAAAACATAAACACAAATATATGCAAAAACAATACAAAAACAATACATGCTTGACACAATACCCAAAAGGGATGTTAATTCTGGGCACAATTTCAAAAAGGGACACTACACATGTCCAAAACAAAAGGGGCCCTTACATGCATGGCACCAAAACAAAGGGGACGTTCATTTCTTTAACCCCCATACAAAGGCACGTTAAGGGTTTGGGACCCTACCCAAAAGGGATGTTACATTCATGACACCCAAAACAAAGGGGACGTTAATGCAGGGCACAATACAAAAGGCCGCTAAGCATGGGGACATTTCAAAGGCACTTTTAAAAGCTTGACACAATACAAAAAGGATGTTATTCATGACACAATACAAAGGCACACTCCATGAATCAATTTCAAAGGCAGGTTTCATGCATGGAAAACAATAAAAAGGCCACACCTACACATGACACAAACAAAGGCACGGTTTCAGGGATGAACAATACAAGGACACTTTCATGCTGAACAATTCAAAAGGGGTTACATGCTGACCCAAATTTAAAAGGCCAAATTTCATGAAAGAACAAAAACAAAGGCACGTTACATGCATGAACCAATTTCAAAGGCACATCCCCAAAGAACAAAAAAAGGCAATTAAAGATGCCCCAAAACAAAGGCACGTTTTGTGAAACAAAACAAAGGCCCCACAAAGAACAATACAAAGGACATTATTTATGACCAATACAAAGGACGTTACATGCATGACACAATACAAAAAGGGCCCCTACCTTTTACAAAACAAAAAGGGAATTTTCATGCATGACACAATACAAAGGGGAAATTACATGATGACACAATACAAAGGACGTTACTGCCCTGAACAATTCAAAGGAAATTTTAAAGCTTTACACAATAAAAGGCAAATAACATTGGGGGGGGCAAAGATAGCAACAGAACAGTTTTGGGGGAAAAAAATGGGAATTTGGGCAAATTAAAAATGGGAGGACAAGGGAAAATGATAAAAAAGAGAAAAAATTTAAAAAAGAAAACCTGTGGAAATGGGTTGGTAAGAAAAAAAATACAAAACAGCAGTTAAAGATATTTGAATTTTAAAAAGGTTGTTGAAATTTTTTTAAAAAAATGGGGCCCTTTTTTGTTTCTGATTTTTTTGATAATTGACTTTAACAGATTATGGTTTTAAAAATTCCTTTTAAAATTTAATTTCTGGTCCTTTTGGGTTAAATGGTTTTTGCAAAGAAAAATTTTCCTGATTAACCCAAGACAAATTACAAAAAAAATTCCCACCAACAACCATAATTTTTATTAACCATTAAAATAACCCTTAAAAAAAAACCCAAAACCCTACAAAAAATACCCCAAAAAAAAATCCCCCCAAAATAATTCCCCCCTAATTCCCCCCCCTATCACCCCAAAAACCCCAAACCCCAAAAAAACCCACCCCAAAAAACACCCCCCAAAAAAAAACCCACCACCCCCCCCCCCAACCCCACCCAAAAAACCCCACCCCCCAAAACCCCCCCACCCCCCCCCCCACCCAAACCCCAAACCCCCAACCCCCCCCCCAAAAAACCCCCCCCCAAAAAAAACAAAAACCCCCCCCCCCAAAAAAAAACCCCAAAAAAAAAAAAAACCCACCAAAAAAAAAACCCCCCCACACCCCCCAAAACCCCAAAAAAA
>JAMYXO010003661.1:0-19529 GCA_033310375.1 Conus canariensis | reverse complement strand
AGTGCTGTCACTACGCAAAGGACAGACACTTCTGTCAGCGCACGCACTCACGCACACGCACGCACGCACACACGCACGCACGCACGCACACACACACACATACACCACACACACACACACACACACACACACACACACACACACACACACGCGCGCGCGCGCACGCATATACGAACACACACACACACACACACACACACACACACACACACACGCTCGCACACACACACGCTCGCACGCACGCACACACACACACACACCACACACACACACACACACACACACACACACACACACACACACACAGTGTGTATGTCTGTGTGTGGGGTGGGGGGGGGGGGGGGGGGGGATGGTGGCAAAAAAGTGGCACACGTACATTCTTCATATAGATCGATACATATTATACGAGCTGGACGATTGGCGTCTTAGGACATGCAAAATGAAACCATGCTGCGTACGTCAGCCATTGGACCTTGCCAGGAGTCAACATGAATTTCAACACAGGCCTGACGATTGTTTTCTCTCTCCCTTGTTTTTGGATTTGGGTGGTTTGAACAGTGGTTTCGGTTATTTTTTTCCAGTCTGCTTTCCGTATTCTTTGCGGCTTTTTCCCCTTTTGGTGTTGTTGTTTTGTTTCATTTTTTTATCGGTTGATATACTTAATTGAATTATTGCTCAATGAGATAATCAGGATCGTAAGTCGTGACAGTCGTATACCGAAATAAAGAAACTTTTTCTGTGATAACTCTTTCATGCTAAAACTTGTCAGTCAGCTGGGGGCACTAGGGGAGGAAAAGCAGGGCTGCTTCTCTAGTTCTCATTGCTGCCGATCTTCGATCATCTCGTGCAGATTCCATGCGCGCTGAATTTTTTTTCTAGTACAAGTTGTATCTTCTTTGCCTTCCATCGAAGTCGATTTTGTTCTGTCCCTCTCTTTGGTTTGCACCCTCCCCACCCCCACCCCAGCTCCTCTTTTGCACTAAAATATGTAACTGTTAAACCATATAGTTGTTCTTCTGTTCTCGGATGTTGAAGGACGTATAAAATCGAAGTAATGGTAACACTGAGCACTGATCATGGACTGGAGAAGCTGGCGTCTTTGTGGCTCTTTGTTCCATGACATAGCAGCGCCTTGCGAAGAGTTATGACGGCCATAACGCTTTTTCCTCCCCGTCGGTTTTAGAACTGTGCCCCCCCCCCCCCACCCCGACCCCGTACCCCATTTCCCCCAGTATTTCTTTCTTTCAAAGATCTGTTCTTTTTCTTCCCCATCCTTTTTAGGACTGCCCCCGCTCTCCTTTATCTTTCTGTCTTTGTTTCTCTCATAGATCTGTTATTTCTTTAGCCAGCAAACAACAACAACAACAACAAAAAGTCAAAAAATAGATTTTCTCAATGGGCGAGAGTCTTGGTGTATTGGTTGACAAAACTCGTTTCAACAACTTTCTTCACCTTGAATTAGTCGTACCTCCAACGTAGAGCGCAGAAGAATCGGTTCCTTCCGTCCCTGTCCTAACGAAGAGGCTGTTTCTACTTCCATACACTCCTTTGTCCATTGTACACCAGATGACGGAAAATGTTTTATAGCCTCAATTTAAATCAGAACAGTACTGCGCGACGTGTTTTCGGATCCTCTCACCATGCCTCTGTTGCACGTGTCTCTGTTGTTCCCCTTCGCCGGTCGCACGTTGAACAAAGGATAGTTTCCAATCTCCCCTGTCGATGAAGTCGCTTGAAGACCAGACTCCAGCGTGTCACTCTGAACCCTTCAGTCCGTCCACACCTCTTCATCTTCGTTCTGCTGCTGACATCCATCATCTACAGACTTGCTTCTTTGAGCCCTCAATCCTACAGCTAATGTTTTCCTTTCATGCTAGGGTCCCTCCATCTGCAACAGCTCCCTGTCTCCGCTAGCCAAGCAGACCTGTCCACCCAGTTTGACAGCTTTCCGAAAATTGTTTCTTCGAAGAAGCGTTCTGACCCTTACCCATCACCCTTTTATTCAGTCTACGACTTCTCTGACTCTTGGGCATGGAGTGTGTGTGTGTGTGTGTGTGTGTGTGTGTGTGTGTGTGTGTGTGTTGTGTGTGTGTGTGTTGTGTGTGCATGCATTTGAAATGTACGTGCTCAGCGCAATTGTTGACAAAATTTTGTTAGATCGTGTTGTCATGACTGTCGCAATGTACTGGGCATGTAGCGGCAGCGGCAGCAGCAGCAGTAGTAGTAGTAGTAGAAAGCAGGAGCAGCAGCAGCAGCAGTAGTAAGAGTCGCGACGAAGCACCACCAGCCATAACTGTGCAAGAAAGCGCAGTACTCGTTAGCCGGAAATGATATTGATAATTGACATAGGTATTTGTTGCTAGTAATTACTGCCACTGTTGTCATTTCCTAATTTTTTCCCGTGTCACTCAGTGCTGACTCAGGGTGAAATTCGCTTTTTTCTTTCTTTTTTTTAAACTGATCCTCTTCCCGCTCACCTCCCAGCCCCTCCCATCTTCACGCCCTCTCCTTCTTCCTTCCTCCTTTATGATAAAACCGCGTTAATTGAGAAACATGTTTAGCCAGCTTCTTTGTCTTTTCTTTTTCACAACATGTTAAACAGGTATGGGGTATAGAATGAGTCATTCAGCAGTGTAAACAAGCGTATGTAAACGCTTTACATTTAACGACGTGTTAAGATCGATTTCACAGTTGATTTGAACCATTTCTATTCGTTTGAAGAGTTTCACATTCGATTCTGACAGGGTTTAATGTGGTCAGCATGAAATGAGGTTTGAAGGGAAGTCAGTAGAATTAGATTGTGACTACATTCTGACAGGTATAGACTGCCTTTTCACTGCTTGTTCCCTGCGATCCCCAGGCAATGTTTTTTTTTTTTTTTTTTTTTTTTTTCATTGTTACAGTTTTGAAAGTTTCAGAACGGTTGATAGAAAACGTCATTTCAAATGGGGTCAAGAATATCAAATAGTGACTACATTATGAAGTTTCCTTATGATTGATATGATGTGAAATTTTAAACGAGGGCGGGGGGGGGGGGGGGGGGGGGGGGGAGGGGGGGGGGGTTGACCTATATTCTTAAAAGCTTCAGCGTGATTCGTGTTAAGGAAAATTGTAAGTGAGTTCAGGGGAATTAAATAGTGACTATGTTCTGGTATTTAAAGTGAGGTGTTGAGAATTCTGACATCTGTCAGCATGTTTAGCTTTAAAATGAAGTTTAGATCAGAAGAATTTGGTAAGTGTTGACACTCTGAGTTCTAGTGTAGTCGATGAGGAATAAACTCAGAAGAGGGGTCAGGAGATTAGTAACTAACCGAGCAAGCAGTGTGACATGCTCCGCAGTATTAACAAAACGAAAAAAGAAAATAAAAAAAAACAGGGCACAGACCACCGTCCCGGGGCCGCTTACGATTTCATTCAGCTAGCACACGCCAGGTCCATAACCAAAGACGCACACGACCACAGCCAACACTTTCCTCAGATGAACAACAGACAGGGACTGATAAGACAAAATGTGCGGTAATATTTAGTGTGATGTTCAGCTCCGAAAGAAAGAAAAAGATCACCTTCTTCCGCTTCCTTGTGTCTGTTTATAGGGCATAGCCTCGAATGCAGAAAGGCTGCTGTGACTTTGAAACTCATAGGTATCTTAAAAGAGTTCTCTTAATAGTAATCGTTTTAATCGGATAGCAGGCTTATGAACGCTCTCACACACCGCGCGCGCGCGCGCGCACACACACACCACACACACACACACACACACACACACACACACACACACACACACCCTCTCACTCGCTTACACACACACACACACACACACACACACACACACACACACACACACACAGAGTCACACGCACGATTGCGCATACGAACGCACGCACGCACACACACACACACACACACACACACACACACACACACACACAGACACACACACACACAGACACACACACACACACACACACACACACACACACACACACACACGCGCCGCGCGCGCGCGCGCGCGCGCGCGCGCGTAATCACACGCACGTAAACGCACACATCTAAACACATACACGCGTGCGAGCACACACACACACACACACACACACACACACACACCACACACACGCACGCACGCACGCACGCACGCACGCACGCACGCACGATACACAGTCACTCGCAGGATTGCGCATACACGCACACACATACGCACGCATGCACGCACGCACGCACGCACGTACGCACGAACGCACGCACGCACGCACGCATACACGGTCACTCGCACGATTGCGCATACACGCACACACATACGCACGCACGCACGTACGCACGCACGCACGCACGCACGCACGCACGCACGCACGCACGCACACACACACACACACACAGAGAGAGAGAGAGAGAGAGAGAGAGAGAGAGAGAGAGAGAGAAGACTGACTCACTGACTGACTGACTGATTCAGCCAGACAGACAGACACCGACAGACGGGCACAGAGAGAGAGAGAGAGGGGGGGGGGGGGGAAGAGAGAGAGAGAGAGAGAGAGAGAGAGAGAGAGAGAGAGAGAGAGAGAGAGAGAGAAAGACAGACAGACAGACATACTGACGGATTGACGGACGGACGGTCGGGTGGAGTGTGGTGTGTGCGTGTGCGTGTGTGTGCGTGTGTGTGTGTGTGTGTGTGTGTGTGTGTGTGTGAGAGAGAGAGAGAGAGAGAGAGAGAGAGAGAGAGAGAGAGAGATTCTATTTCAGCCCCGTCATGGCCTTTTCCTCACTTATTCTCACGATCCGTCTTCAAACCCGACTTCCTGCCCTTTGAGACAAGTTTCAACAATCCAACCCCCTTGGTGGACGTCCGCCCGAACCCTCAGGCACCGGGATCAACCCCAATGCCATCAAACGCTGGTTCCAAGCACCTTCCCTCCTGAATCTCCCCCCTCTTTCGACTTCAGACTGGGGTCAACAGACGGTGCCATCTCTCCTTGGTTCTAGACAAAAGTGATCCTCCGCCCACCAAAGAATGTTCTAGGTCACAGGTGCTAAAAAGCAAACAAATCCTCCACAGTTAACGGGGCCAATGGCGCAGTCAGATGGTATTAAATACGCTTAATGACTCGTGAATGCTCAGTTACGTGGACTCAAAAAACAACAACAAAAACAGTTAAAGTGATTACCGAAACAATTAAAGAAGAGGGGTAGGGGTGGGGGTGGGGGGGGGGTAAGGTTCCCACAGCTAACAAGGCCAATGGCGCAGTCAGATGGTACTAAATACGCCTGATGACCCGTGAATGCCTTGCAGCGTGGACTAAAAACAAAACAAAAAAAGAAAACGGGATTAATGTGATCATCGAATGATGGAAGAAAAACTCCACAGCTAGCAGGGCCAATGGCGCAGTCAGATGGTATTGAATACGCCTAATGACTCGTAAATGCCCCATTACGTAGACTAAAACAGTTAATGTAATTACCAAATTAAGAAGGGGGGGGGGGGGGGGGGATACTCCGCAGCTAACAAGGCCAATGGCGCAGTCAGATGGCATTAAATACGCCTAATGACTCGTGAATGTCCTGTTACGTGGTCTTAAATAAGGTTAATGTTATCATTTAATTCAGGGGTTAGAAAACAGCTAACGGGGCCCATGGCGCAGTCAGATGGTATTAAATACGCCTAATGACTCGTGAATGCCCTGTAATGCGGATTGAAAGAGTTAATTAATCGTCGAATTAAGGGGGGGTCTCCACAGTCAACACGGCCGATGGCGCAGTCAGATGGTATTAAATACGCCTAATGACTCGTGAATGCCCTGTAATGAGGATTGAAAAAGTTAATTAATCGTCGAATTAAGGGGGGGGGGGGGGGGGGGGATCTCCACAGTCAACACGGCCAATGGCGCAGTCAGATGGTATTAAATACGCCTAATGACTCGTGAATGCCCTGTAATGAGGATTGAAAAAGAGTTAATTAATCGTCGAATTAAGGGGGGGGGGGGGGGGGGGGGATCTCCACAGTCAACACGGCCAATGGCGCAGTCAGATGGTATTAAATACGCCTAATGACTCGTGAATGCCCTGTAATGAGGATTGAAAAAGAGTTAATTAATCGTCGAATTAAGGGGGGGGGGGGGGGGGGGATCTCCACAGTCAACACGGCCAATGGCGCAGTCAGATGGTATTAAATACGCCTAATGACTCGTGAATGCCCTGTTATGTGGACAAGGCTACTGTTACCATATCATAGCATAAAGAGAGATAGCATATAACTGCTGGAAGCGCGCGTGTGGGTCAGATTGACCATCGCCAGCTCACGTCGGGTCATGGACTTCTAGAACCATGGAGAGCTGGCACCCTGTGTTGGTCTTGAGACGAGGGGGGAGCCGAAGAGGGCGGGTCAGCGGAACCGCCGTTTGATGGCAGGGGGGTTGGTCTTTGGTGCTGGGGTTCGGGGGTCGTCTGTCAAGGGAGGTTGTTTTGTTGGAATCTGTCTCAAAGGGAGGATGAGGGTGTTGAAGGTGGATCGGAGAATAACTGTGGAGAAAGTCTGGTGGTTCTGAAATAGAATCTTTGAGTGCATGTACATAGGTATACACGCAGACATATACACGCACGCGCCACACACACACACACACACACACACACACACACACACACACACACACACATACATACACACGCGCGCACACACATACACGCTCACATACACACGCACGCACACACACGTAGGTATACACACACGCACATACTCGCACACGTGTACACACACACACGCACACACATTCTCGCACACATGTGTACACACACACACACTCTGTCTGTCTCTCTCTGTCTCTCTCTCCTCTCTCTCTCTCTCTCTCTCTCTCTCTCACACACACACACACACACACACACACAACCGCGCGCGCACTCGCGCACGTTCACACACACACACACACACACACACACACACACACACACACACACACACGCACACCAATACAATACAATACAATATAATGCAATGCAATACAATACAACACAACACAACACATGCACGCACGCACGCATGCACTCACACACGCACGCTCTCTCTCTCTCTCTCTCTCTCTCTCTCTCACACACACACACACACACACACACACACACACACACACACACACACACGCATGCACGCACATAAATAACTGCACGTGCACGCACATACACATGCTCACACAAAAACATACACAAACGCAGGGACACATGCGCGAACGCACACACACACGTGCACACATATACAAACATATGCACATAAAAATTACACGCGCGCGCGCGTGCGTTCACACACACACACACACCACGCACGCACGCACGCACGCACGCACGCACGCACGCACGCACGCACCACACACACACACACACCACACACACACACACACACACACACACACTTCTGCATATACTCCTAAACAGAGTATATAGGAGAGAGTGAGAAATGGACAGACCGTGATAGAGAGACGGGCATACCGCATTTGCAACTGCAAGTCATACAAATTTTCCCCCTCCTCTTCCCCCCCCCCTCCATTCACCCTACACCCCATCCCGGTCCTTCCTCTTCCTTCGCGTCCGCCACACACGCCACACACACACACACACACACACACACACACACACACACACACACACACACAATTGCAGGACTTGCAATGCGATGGTGAATCAGGCAAAACATTTCTTTCCTCCGCTAGCTTGCTTCCCCATTCTGGCTTCATTTCATTTTGTCTGTATATTACTGATAAATTCAGCTTGAAAGCGACTCCCTCTTCAACCCCCACCCCCACCCCCACCCTTCTGAAGTCCCCTGCTTCCAATGTTCTTTTTAGTTTGAACACCTTGAACTTTTTATGCACAAGTGGCTAGAACACTGTTGGTTTAGTTGCAAAGGGAGGCGACTGCAGGCGGAAATCTGAACAAATTTTAAATGTAATTAATAGCGAACCGTCAAGAAAACGTAGACAAACGAATCACAAGACAAAACATGACGCGTTTGGACCTCTTAGGTCTTCTTCAGGCAAGATACAAAACACTCAGGACAACGAAAATGAACGAGCAGTCACTTACCTTCAATCACTTCAGCACAAGAAGGGCGTTTCAATCAACGTTTATCTTGCGCTGAAGTGAATGAAGATAAGTGATTGCTCATTCATTATCGTTGTCCTGAGTGGTGTCTTGCCTGAAGAAGACCTAAGAGGTCCAAACGCGTCGTGTTTTGTCTCATTAATTTAAAATTGTTGGTTTACCTTTTTTTCTTAAGTTCAGCTGCATTTTTTGTCCGTTGCTTGGGAAAAGGTCGGTCTTGGTGACACATGATTGTTCGCGTTCACCGAGGATGGGAGGGAAGGGGTGGGGAGGGGAAGGCAGGGTTTGGGGGTTGGGTGGTGCGTTGGGTGGGATCGGAGACAGTTTGATTCGAAAGTTTCTTTCAAGGTGTACAAGTGTGTTAGAGTGCAGGTCGTATGGTAAAACATTCTTGATCGCTGTCATCATTATTTCCATCAGACTTCGAAAGCCACGTCAGCGCGATCTCACAACCATGTGTCCTACATCTGATTGAACGATCGGGTTCGTATTTTCTTTTTCTTTTTTTTAAAGTGCATACCCCTCTACCTCATTCTTTTGAACTGTTGCACAGTCGATGGAGAATTTAGAACCAGGCGAGGACGGCGTCAGAGGGGTAATGGATGATGACAATAAGAAAAGAAACTACTACTACTATTGTTGCTGTTGATGATGATAATATCGCTAGTGATTAATATAATGGAGATAATACTAATAATAGAGTAAACGTGTGTTCGTACACGATGTGATTAAGAACCACGCAATTATCTGTTATGATATTCATTGGAGACATCTGCTAACAGTTCTTCGCTCCTTACTGCTACTTCTTTGACTCTACCACACCCTCTTTCCATTCCACCCGCCTTGCCTTCTCAGAAGAAATTAGGAGATGTCACGTGGTTTTCTTCCCCGTTCGTGCTTCCCCGCATCAACGCAACCCCCAACTCCTCATACACATGCACGTAAGCATACGCGCGCGCGCGCGCGCGCACGCACGCGCACACACACACACACACACACACACACACACACACACACACACCACACACGCACGCACGCACACTGAGCGCGCGCGCGTGCGCTCAAAGACCGCGCGAACACTCCTGTTGTTTGTCAACCCACGCGGCAATGGCGGTCAGTATCGAATCTGCAAGCGTCTGTGCTGTAAACGTATGGACAGAACTATCGTTAATGTTTTTACGAAGCGAGGTATTTTTCAAGTCTTGGACGCCCTATGTTCTAAATCTATATGTTATAAACATTTCATCCTGATCACTTTTTAAAAAAATATAATGTCGAACGTCTTTGGTCTTTCGTCTTTGTCCTACCAGTTGTTTAACTGATGCTACAAGCGTTTATCTCTCATATCTAAGAGCCCACTTTATCCCTTCCGAAGTCTGTTCCTTCCTCTCCCCCCCTCCCCTCCCTTCCCCTCAGTGCCTTCATGGCTCCACATTCACTGATGTACCCTCGCTTCCTTTCTTTCTATGAGTTAAACGGACGTTCACAACATCCTAGAGGAAAGGACATTAGAGGCCCCACGAAACTCCTTTCCTGCACCAGCTTACATTCTCTGAGTATCCTGCAACAACCTTGCAATGTTGCCAACGTGTGAACACAGTTCTTCTGTGAGGATTTTCTGTGTGATACTTTTCTAAACCAGCTAAACCGGCGTCCCTCTAATGTGTTCATTTTTCATCTCGTCATCCTGGTCATCCTGTGATCCAATCTGCAGCACGCCGCGCACCTAGAATTCACCTTGTACAGTGGACACCCCATGCCAAAATAAGGGGTGGGTAGGGTGGGGTAGGGCTCTTTTGTACAAACTGTTTCCAGTCTTCTTGCGATATTGTGCTCCTAATTTCCTTCTTTTTTCTTTCGTTTTTTTTTCCTTTAATTTCCTTTTTGTCTCCGTTTCTTCACTGTTTTTCTGCCTCAGTGGCCCGTTCATTAATCTGTGTTTTGAACGCTCTACATACTTTTACCCAAAAAAATCGCTCCACAGGAATGCAGGGGAGAGAGGGGGTGGGTGGGTGAGGATCTTTCAATATAATTTGTGTCCCGGTCTTATAGAAATCCGGTGCTAATTATTTCTTTTCTGTGTGTGTGTGTGTGTGTGTGTGTGTGTGTGTGTGTGTGTTAGTCTCTTCGACTGCTTTCTTTTTAAATTCTTTTTTTTTCTTTGGCCTGTTGCTTTTCTGCATTTGTGGTCTGTTCATCTTCCTGTGGTGTGGAAAGCATTTTTCTTGATGAACTTTGTAAGATGCCACTTCTTTTTTATCTGGTGACTAGATAATGAGATTCTAACCACTGGAACAGGCACGTGTCCATTTTGCGATGCTGTTCATTAATTAGGTTTCTGATGTGTCTTTGTTGCACTGGAATTATCTCAAAAAGATTTTTAATCGTGTTTTTTTTTGTTAAAGAAAAATCTGAGCGAAATGCTTAGAGTGGCCAGTGCACTTAAGATGGCTTATTTTTTTCCGACTGAACGACTGCAGCATGGAAATATTATGAAGAAGTGCACCTATACCCTATAAGTTACTGCTTTGTTGCTGCTTTAGTTGAATGATTTGTCTATGTACACATAATTGATCAATTTTTAAAATGCTTATAAAGCAAAAAAAACTGCACCTGTAAACCGTAAGTAAAGCTGAGTGTTCCTTTGACGGGAGTGACTTGTTAGTTTTATTGTTCGTTTGTTTGGATTTTACTTGTTGGTTTCTTTGTGTTTCGTTTGCCTGTTTTTGGGGTACGAGTTGACAGCCCTGGAAATGCTCTCTGTGGTCTGCTCGAGCTGCACTGAAACGGACATTGTCCGTGCCCATCTCCGATATTGGCATCTCGGTTTTCTTTCTGACAGTGCTTTCGGCTTTTAGTAATTAATTTCTCCTCAAAACACGAGCATTCTTCTCTTGGTGATTGTGGAGCCAGTATGCCAAGACTTTGTTGTTTTTCACCACATATCCGGACGAGCTCGGTCTGACAAGACCTTCCATCGTTTGTATCCAGCCATCCATGTCCGATTATGTCTGGAGCTGTCGTTTACCGTTTGTAAAAGACACTTTCCTCTTAAACGGAAATTTATTGTACGCGCACGCACTGGTACGCGCGCGCGCGCACACACACACACACACACACACACACAACCACACACACACACACACACACACACACACCACACACCACGCACGCACGCACGCACGCACGCACGCACGCACGCACGCACGCACGCATGCATGCACGTACGCACGCATGCACGCACGCACGCACGCACAGTGTCCTGACCGTTTTCTCCGTTGTACGTTCTACGTGCTATGTTCACTTCTTGCGTGACACTTTTGCCTAAGGGTTTAGTTCCGTTCAGCTCCCTGTACCATAGGTCAACAAACAGGCTGCCATATAAGTGCCCCCTGGTTCACCGTTCAGCTCCCTGTACTATAGGTCAACAAACAGGCTGCCATATAAGTGCCCCCTGGTTCACCGTTCAGCTCCCTGTACTATAGGTCAACAAACAGGCTGCCATATAAGTGCCCCCTGGTTCACCGTTCAGCTCCCTGTACTATAGGTCAACAAACAGGCTGCCATATAAGTGCCCCCTGGTTCACTGTTTCCTGTCTGAAGGTAGTCAACACCGTACACTTTTACTTTTTTTTTTACAGTGACCAAGTTTCTGCATCTGGTTGAGTTAGCCTTTGTTTCTGAGTTCTCCGGGCTTCATGCTGTTCACTCTTTCTGAGTGTAACCAATGTGCAGCTAAAGGGTTATTTTGTTGCCCTTTCGTGAAACACTTTGCTTGATACCGCTCATAGTATTCAACAGTTCATCATTGCTGCGATTTATTTCGTGATACCGCTGGTAGTATCCAACAATATTTCGTTGCTGAGATTTCTTGCGCATCCGTCAAACTAGCATTAAAGCTGATTCAGTGTAGACCCTGTGCAGAGAAGTGACAACCGAGCCACGTTCGGTGTGAGGTCATGTTCAGGGTGAGCGTCGACACTCACCAAGGTGGTAAGGCGGACAGGATAACCGCAACAGGAAGGCAGGTCGGAAGGGTGGGGATGGAAAGGAAGAGAGGGATGGTAGAGGGTTGATGGAGCACACACCAATACCATCGGAACATCAATATATCAATACATAAAGCCCCAGGGTTGCGAACTCGTCTTACATCGGCCTGGGTGCTCTACCCTGAACTTTCTATTTAAGGGGATGAGTATGTGATTGGTGGGAAAGGGTTGGGGTGCGGTACCTGAAGCACTATGCTGAATCACGTTGATTAAAGAAAACTTTGGCCTTTTAAAAAAATACTGATCCATGCATGACTTGATCCAAGTCTGGCGACTCTATATGATATTGTTTTATAAATTCGTACGGCCCTGATATGGTTTACGTCTGATCCACTCAAAAAAGACATGCCGCTTATGATTCTATAAATATTCCTCTTTTCCCCAGTTCTCATTCACGTTACGATTTTCTGGTGCTCATCACAACACTTGGTTTTTTTACTTCCTTTGCTTCTCACTTGCATTCTTTCACACCAGGATATTGTATTTTCAGTCCAGTTTTTCTCTCACTCCCTGTTTTTCAAGTTTTATCCTTTATGTTCTCCAGAGGACCCTTCACTTTATCGCATTAACATGTTGTAGACGTGCTGAGAGGATTGGACACACCACACCAGTTTCCATCTTCGTCCAGTGTTATTTCTCGCTTTTCCTCCGCAGATGTCTTCTTTTCAATGTTTAATGATTTGAACCTGAGACCATCACTCCCCCCCCCCACCCCGCTTTAATTTTTAGCCAATTCATTAACTCCATACCGCTGTTGTACATGATTCATGTTGCCATATTCCTCATTCTCTTTATGTCATATTTGATCTTTTCCCACTACATCTCCGACCTTTGAAGCCCTGCATCCCCCCCCCCCTTTTTTTTTTAATTCTTCTGTACTACAAACAGTTCCTTTATACACTGCTGATCTATTATTCTGCATTGCTACGAACTTATGACACAGTCATTTCCGTCGCAACCCCTTTACTTCTCTTTCGGCGGTATTGAACAGTGGGATGGACGTACCATATTCAGCTAAATCTAGTTCTCCCCTTCCATGTCGCCCGTCATTTATCGTTCTTCTGTTCTTCTCCCATCCATCCCTCCGGGGGTTGCAACCTTGCCGTGGTCGGAGGGCTTGCGTGGTCCAGTGATCTTTTAGGCTTTGTGCGGGGGCATCAATACTCGACTAGATGGTTAGTTGTTGTCAATGCTTCTAGGCCTGTATAGCCAAGCTGCTGACTGGCCAAGCATTACGTGGTAGGAATTGATTGCCCCTGGTAGGGTCTCCCATGTCAGAAATGTTAGGAGTGAGGGCCCAGACAAATAGTAACCCACCTTTTTCCTATTCTGTCTTCTGCCTTTCTTAAGGTTCTTTTCTTTCTTCATCCCCTTTCAACCCTTCTTTTGCACACTCTTTTTCTCTCTGTGGTCTCTTAAGATCCGCCGCGTTTGCCGTGCGGTGCGACCTGTGACGGAGGGGGTGAGATCCTGGTGATTGAGAGGGCCAACGCCCTCAACACATCACTTTGGCTCGGACCTCTCCTAGGACAGGAGGTACACTCTGGCCCGGGTGTATCAATCGGCTTCCCCTTCGTGGGGCTGGGTCAAGACAGGCAGTTCTCCGACTGGCCAAGGTAACCCCTGCTGCTCAGCTCTCTTTTCCCCGGGAGTTGGGCATGATCAGGGGGGATAGGGTCAGTAGGCTTCTGTTTGTCGTATATCTCTCTGAAGCCTGGAAGGGGTCAAGACAATGAGTTTTTGGGCCCCTGGCCCCTTAGTTGGACTCCATGGTGGGTGGTAAGGGAGAGATGAAAATTTCTAAACATAAATCATGGCTTTATCCAAATTCAAAACCCCCATAAAGAAGAGGAAAGGCAGTGGACCCCATTTCTAGTCATAACGATTCCGACAGTGACTCGGATATGGAGACGAGACAGGGACAGGTTTTTGGGCTTCCTGGTTGTGGTTGAAGGGAAGAGCAGGAAAAGCCTATTTCTGCTCTGAGTCCTTTTGCTATTCAGAAGGGCTTTTCAGGGTCTAGCAGGTGACCCTCAGTCAGTGAAAAGGCTACGGAATGGCACTTTCCTCGCCCAGTGCAGATCCAGAGGCAGTCGGAGCAGCTGCTGAGGGCAAAAAAAACTCGTGGACAGAGAGATCCGGGGACCCCCATAAGCAGTTAAATTCGACCAAAGGGGTTATCCGGGGGCCCGGATTTGAAAGGTGTCTCGGAAGCGGAGATCAAGACAGAACTTGCGTCCCAAGGTGTGACAGAGGTGCATAGGGTGACAGTCAAAAAAGGTGCAGAAAGAGTGCCCACCAACACTCTTTTGACATTCTGCAACCCTGTGCTGCTCCTGTCATTAAAGTCGGGACTTAAATGTACGTGTCCAACTGTATGTCCCATCCCCGTTGAGGTGTTTCAAAATGCAGAAGTTTGGAATGTCAGAGACCGCTTTTCTGGGCAGGAGGTGTGTGGTGTTTGTTGCAAGGAAAACCCATGATGGGCCGTGTAAAGACCCGGCTCATTGTGCTAACTACCGGTGGCGACCCCCCCTCCCTCTTCACGAACTGCCCTGTTTGGGTTCAGGAGTCCACCATCCAAAGAGTGAAGACTGAAAGAAATTTCGTTTTTTGAGGCCCGCAAACAGGTTTTGGCAGTCAGACGTCAACAGTGTCTTCTTATGCTTCCGTTACAAAGAAAGTTTCCACCCGTTCAGTCTGCTGCCAGACTGACAATTTTACTTTCACCAAGACATTGCAAGAAAGACCGTTAAGCTCTGGTGGAAGCAAATCCACCGCCTCCCAACCCAAAGTGGGTGCCCCTGGTGGAGGCAAAAAATCCGCCACCCCTCAGACTGCCCAGCAGTCTACTCCATCTGCTGCTGGGCAGATGAAAAAGCCAGGCCTCCCGCCTCGAACTTCCTCGAGCAGTGCCCGTGCGGGCAAGGGAGTTCAACCAAGTGTGGAGATGGTGGAGATGAGGAAGAAACCTCCACCATCTCCAAAATCCAGACCTTCTTCACCTGTGGCAAGTCTGCCAGCAGGTCTGAAGACCCAAACAGTCCAGTGAAACTAAGCAATAAATTTGCTCCACTGAACGCAGACGATGACGAGGAGATGACCTGACTTCATCTCTGTCATCCTCTGCACCATGGATAGTAATAAACTAATCCATTGGAATATCCGTGGCTTAAATTCAAATTTTGAGGAGCTGCAACTTCTGTGTCAAACTGTAAAACCTTCCGTGTGGCTCTTCAGGAAACTAAAATTCAAAGCCAGAAGACCTTCACTCTTTTGGCTTTAATATTCTTTCTAAACCTGCACAACATCCACATTGGGACTGTCAGGCGGTGTTGCCCTTCTTTTACACAAAACTTTGCTGTTTTTGTCCTGTCGCTCTGACTACCTCCCTTCAGGCTGTAGCTGCGAGAGTCACTCTCCACAAGACTGTTACAATTGCTCACTGTATCTGCCACCTTCTGTCCCGGTTTGTCGTCAGGACCTTGTCCCGTCTGATCGAAGAACTTCCTCGACCTTTTTGCTGTTGGGTGACTTTAATGGTCACAATCCTCTTTGGGGTAGTGTCAGTTCGTCATCAGAGGTCTGCTTCTTGAGGATGTCCTTTCAGACTTTGATTTTGTTTTTGCTGAACGATGGAGCTCAAACTTACCTCCACTCTTCCACAGGTTCACTTTCGTGCTTAGATTTGTCGATTTGTGACCCCTCGCTGGTCCTGGACTATGAGTGGTCTGTCCATGACGATCTGCACGGAAGTGACCATTTCCCTGTTCTTTTAAAACCCTTATTAACTGAAAACATCTCTGTCTCACAACATCTTAATTATAAGAAGGCCAACTGGAATCTTTTTGCCACCAATATTTTGAAAGAATTCCAGGACACTGATTTCTTCAGAGTCCAGACCCAGCTGAATCTCTGACTAACACTGTGATAAAGTGTGCTAAAACCTGTATTCCAATGTCTTCCAATAAACTCCAAATGCCCAAAACACCTGGTTTAATTTAGACTGCCAACAAATTTCAAAAGTTCGCAAACGGGCTCAGCGTCGGGTATACCAACGACCTTCAGGTTCCAACGCTCGAGCCCATCAGAACTCCGCGCCAAATCGAGACACACTTTCAAAATCAGTAAACGTCAGTCTTGGAGAAACTTTTGCTCCGGGCTGACATCAAAAACTTCAAAGAAAAAAGTCTGGAACATCATCAGAAAAATCAAAGGGAAAAACACCAACCCCTCCATTCATCACTTGAAACTTGCCGATGCTCTGATCACTGACAAAGAAGCTGTTGCCAATCTGTTGGCCTCCACCATCCAACAGAACTCCTCATCTTCAAATAAAAACTGCAGCCTTTTAAAAAACAAACAGCTCAGAGAGAAATCTTATACAATTTCACATCAGACAACTCTGAAGCCTACAATCTCCCTTTTTCAATCAATGAACTGAAAACAGCTTTACAAACCTGCACTGATTCTGCCCCTGGTCTGGATGATATTCATTATCAGGTTTTGAAGCATTTTCCAGAAAGCTGTCTCCAGACTCTTCTTAAAGTATACAACCATATCTGGACCACAGGGTACTTTCCGCCTCCTGGCGGAAAGCCCTGATCATTCCAATTCCAAAGCCTGGAAAGGACCTTACCAACCCTTCCAACTATCGTCCGATAGCTCTGACTAGCTGCTTCTGTAAGTTGATGGAAAAGATGGTCAACTCCGTCTGATGTGGAAGCTGGAAACCGATGGCCTTTTGGCCAGTCAACAGTGCGGTTTCCGGAAATACCACTCGACAGTTGACCATTTAATCCGTCTGGAAACCACCATCCGCAATGCCTTTGTCAATAAACAGCATGTGGTCGCTATCTTTTTCGACCTCGAAAAAGCATATGATACCACATGGAAATCAGGAATTCTTCTGGACCTGCACAGACTTGGTTTCCGTGGTCACCTGCCTCTGTTCATACAGAACTTTTTGGCTGATCGACAGTTCCAGGTGCGTGTTGGCACCACGCTCTCTGACATCCATGGGCAGGAGTTGGGTGTCCCTCAAGGGAGCATCCTTTCTCCTGCTCTTTTCAGCATTAAAATCAACGACATTGTGAAATCGGTAAGCCAGGGCTCTGAGTCCTCTCTGTTCGTTGACGACTTTGCGCTGTACGCAGTGGGAGCTTCTTACCCCAGCGTACAGCGTCGACTCCAACTTTGTGTCAACAAGATCCAGCAGTGGGCCGAGGAAAACGGGTTTACCTTCTCACGTACCAAAACTCAGTCAATCCATTTTCACAATTTTCGTCAATTTTTTGCTGATCCTGAAATTCGTCTGGACAAGTCCACCATTCCAGCTGTAAAAGAAGCCAAATCCTTGGAGTTATTTTTGATCAAAAACTCAACTTTCTCAGCCACATTAAAAATCTCAAAACCTCTTGCCAGAAAGCTCTGAATATTCTGCGGGTCGTAGCACACACTGACTGGGGCGCTGATAAGAAAACTTTGCTGCATCTCTACAGAGCCCTGGTCCGCTCCAAACTGGACTATGGTTGTGCTGTGTACGGCTCTGCAAGACCCTCTTATCTGAAACTCTTGGACCCTATCCACCATCAAGGGCTTCGTCTCTGTCTTGGAGCATTCCGCACCACCCCTGTGTACAGTCTGTACGCAGAGGCAGGTGAACCCTCACTGTCCAACCGCAGGCTGAAAATGTCTCTCTAAATTACTATATCAGACTGTTCTCAGAACCACAGAATCCTGCCTATGACTGTGTCTTTGACCCCCAGTTTCAAAACAAATTCGAAAACAACCCTAACTGTATTCCGCCGTTTGGTGTTCGTATGCAGCCTCACGCGCGGAATGCAGGTCTAGACCTAGGAGTTGTGTCTGATTTTTCCAAGTTTCCGGATCAGCCTCCGTGGACCTTTTTCACACCAGAGATTCGTTTTGATCTCGCAGCTTTTCGTAAAGAGTCCACCAGCTCTCAGGCATACAAGCATTGTATGCTGACCTCTGTTCAAAATTTCCATCCTGTCAGAAAATTTTCACTGACGGTTCCAAGTCTGAGGATGGAGTGGCCTGTGCAGCCTATTGCCCTGGTGCTCCTTCTCAGATACTGTTAAAACATATACCTCCAGATGCCTCTGTCTATTCTGCTGAACTTACTGCTCTGGTTCTGGCATTGAAAATAATTTCACAATCTACCAAGAGGGACTTTCTGGTTCTGTCGGATTCGCTGTCAGCTTTGGAGGCCATAGCTGGCCGCAACCTTCAGCATCCAGAACTTTTACATTTCTTTGAACTTTTTTAGCAAGTTGAAAGTGGATGGTTACAACATTATTCTGGCTTGGGTTCCTGGTCATGTTGGCATCGGAGGTAACGAAATGGTTGATCGTTTAGCCAAGAATGCTACAAGAGAGAAATTGTCCAACATATATATCCCCTGCTCAGATCTGAAACCCAAAATTAATGATTATGTGAAAGACCTCTGGCAGGAGGATTGGAATACCCAGACGGATAACAAAACTCTTTCGGATCCGTCCAAACCTTAAGGAGTTCCTCCCATCTACGTCTGGTGGTCGTAAAGAGGAAACGGTTCTGTGCCGGCTGCACACCGGCCATTCGTATTTTACTCTTTCATACCTTTTAAAGAGTGAAGAAGCTCCGTGGTGCATTCCATGTCATGTGCCACTCACAATGAAACATATTCTTTTAGAGTGTTGGGACTTGCACGATGTGAGACACAAACATTTTACAGCGGAGTCCATGAAGATCCTGTTCAGGGATGTCCCGCCTGACGTGATCCTTGACTTTTTGAGAGAGATTAACATTTTTCATCTGATTTAAGATTTTACGGAAGAAAGATTTTTAATGAAGTTTCTGGTGCGTTTCTAGAAGATGTCATTTAAAGAGATGTGTGAAAGTTTTTTTTTTTTTTTTTTTTTTTTTTTTTTTTTTTTTTAATGACTTGTGAGTTGATTTTAACGTGGTGACAGCCCTGATGTGGCCCCTTGCGGTCGGCTGGGCTATAAGCAACATTATCTTATCTTATCTTATCTCCATCCATCATTCATTCTCTGAAACTCCTTTCCTCTCCAGAGCATCAAAAATCAGTTTCACTTTTTTTTTTATCGTCACTCGTCCACCATTCATCTTTCCCACGTTCCTCAGTTACCGTTCCTTTGATCTGTCATCATTCTCATGTTGTCTTCTTCTCACCTTGTTCTTCATTTACTGTTGTCATGTTCTGCCCCGTCTTTCACGCAGCGTTTTTATGTTCTCTTCATCTCATCGTGTCAACCATTCATTATTAACGCGTTACCGTCTTCTCAGTCCGTTTCATTCTGTGCTGACTGTGCCCACTATTACTCTGTCGCCATCATTCTGTGCTGATTGTGCCCACTATTACTCTGTAGCATCATT
>JAMYXO010003660.1:0-19530 GCA_033310375.1 Conus canariensis | reverse complement strand
ACTATCCATAGGAAGTTAGGGGTTCATGTGCACATATATGCATATTTTCCATCAAACACGTCCATTGGGGAGGTCCGGGTCATCATAAGAGGGCAGTCGATGACTAAGTTAAAAACCCACCTTTCCCAACCTCGGGGGAGTATCCGGGACGGGGGTTGGAGTGCACTATCCGTTTTTGTTGCTTCCCCTTTCCCTTGCCTTGGGGGACCCCCCCTTTGAGCGACACTTTTGGTTTGGGGGTTTTAAACCCTGGAAGGAGCCTTTTGGGTTTTTTTTTTAGGGGGCTAGCAGGGGCATTCCCGGCCTACCTCGAGGGGGTCGGTCCGCCACCCACTGCCCGGGTCTCTCCCCCCTTTCTCAGATGGGCTTCCCCGCTTCATTTTCCCCCTCGGGTGCTGCATCTTTTTAACGGGAAAACTCAAAAGCGGCCCCCGTTTGTCCTATCGCTTCGGCGCAGCAACAATGTCTTTGGGGACACCTGTTTTGGGGTGCCCCTGTTCAACAATTTGAACAAGTGGGGGGTTCTTAACTTTTTTTGGGCGTTTTTATGAAAAAAGTTCAGCCATGAACAAGCTTACATGAGGATTTTTTTCAACGGACACGGGGAATTTTTAGAAAAATCTCCCCCCCCCTGTTAAGAATTTGCCAGCTTATGACAGCTTTTGGTTTTCTCCAGCTTTGAGGGGAAAACAAAGTTCCAGCCTACTTGCAAAAAGGGGTCCTGTTTAGCCAGAAACAGATCTGGACTTATTTTCCCACACTTTTCTAAAGGGGTTTTTTCCCCCCCATAAGGGTGTTGTTGGAATTTGTAGAACAGTCCCTAACTGCCAAACCTTTTACAAGCACTTTCCGCCCTTGTTGCGGGGTAGATTCCAGGGGGGGGTTTTTCTCTGGTTCCACCAAAACCCCCACGGGTTTTCCCCCCTCTCCTGCCAAACAATTCCAAAACTGTGGCGTTTCAGAGAAAGGAATTTTTTTGTTTTTAGAAGATGGGGTTCACGCCCGCTCCACACTGGGCCATGATACGAGCAAGAAGCAATTCAAATTTATGAAAAAAAAAAAGTCAAAAAAAAATTTTTGAATGGACGCAACAAAGCCGAATAGATTTGGCGGGGATGTGAAAAAAAACCGGCAAATCGAAAAAGCCCGCGCTGCGGTGTTAAATCTACTCGGGGGAAGATGTCTTTAAACGTGTCCGCATGGGGACGCGCTGTTAATCCTTTGAACTCAGACTTTGGGCGCCTTTTTTTGTAGTATACTTAAAACCCCAGGGAGTGTCTTCACAAACAAAATTCAAAGCCAAAAAATCAGCTTTTTGGTTTAATATTTTTTTTAAACCGGCAACCTTCCATTTGGGGGTAACAGGGGCTTGCCCTTCTTTCACAGGGTTTTAAGTTCGCCCTGTTGTTTATTCCCTTTTAGGAGTGCAGAAGGCACTCTAATAATACCTTACAGTTGCTCCGTGTCTCGACCTGTCTTGTTTGTCTTAAACCGTCATCTGTTTGAAGAATTTCCTCGCCCTTGTTTGTTTTTAGGTATTTTTAATCCAAAATCTTTTGGGGTAGTGTGACTTTATCCAAAGTTGTTCTTGATGTCTTTTCAAGTTGGACTTGTGTAAATGATGGGCCCCCCAACTTTCCTCCATTCTGTCCGGGGTTTTTTCCATTTTAATTTTCAATTCCCCCTTGCGGGTCCTGGAGGAGGGTTTTGCCATGACATCTCGGGGAAGTGCCCTTTTCCCCCTTGTTTTGAATCCTAACAGTGAAAACCCTCGTTCCACAACACCTGGTTTTGAAAGGGGCAATGGGAATCTTTTTGCTAAAAATTTTTAAAAGGGAACTCCGGGAACTGACTTTCTTCAAAATAAAAACCCCGAATCTCGACTAATTTTAAGTCTAAAAAAAACCATTCCAAGTCTTGCAATAAACCCAATGCCTAAAACACCCTTTGGTTTAATTTTTGATGCCAACAAAACCCAATAGTACGCCAAAGGGCCCCTTGTCAGGCCCAAAAACCTTTTCCCCCCAATGCTCAAGCCATCAAAAGCCTTTAGCCAAAAAAAGACACACTTTTAAAAGTCAGTAAAAATCATTTGGGGAACTTCTGCGCAGTGACATCAAAATATTTATGAAAAAAATCTGGGAAATCTCCGGGGAAAAAACAAAAGGGAGAACCCAACCCTAGTTCAACCCGAAACTTCCCCAGTTTTATTTAATGACAAGCTGTTTAAAATTTCTGGCTTCACCATTTCAAAAAATCCGTCCCCAATTTTTAAACGTGTTTTTCAAAACAAAAAAAAACAAAAAAAAAAAACAAAAAAAAATTTTCAGAAAAAACTTCATACAGTTTACTTTAAAAACTCCCAAGTGTCAATTTACCCTTTCAATTGATAATGAATCAAACTCAAACCTCAAACGATTCGCCCTGGCCCCGGGTATGTTTTTTACACTTTGAAAATCTCCCAGGGCTGGCCAGACCCTCTATTTTTAAAAGTTACAACCATATCGTCAAAGGGTGGGTTTTTTCCCCCCCCTCAAAACCCCCTCATTTTGATTCCCAAAAGGAAAAACCCCCCAACCTTCAAACTACGCCTGTTCTTCACCCTCTGAAAGTAAGGGAAAAAAACGGAAACTCCCTTGATGTGAAGGGGAAACCCCAAAACCGGGTTTATTTTTGAAGCCCGGGCAAGGGAAAATAAACTCGAAGAGGGGAAAACAAAACTTTTAAAACCCACCCCAAACCTAAAAGGGTTTTTACCATTTTTCCCGGGGGGGGCTTTAAAAAAAACACTTTTATGCCTTTGGGTAGAAAAAAACGTGGGAGCGAGGCCAGAGAAGTTTCAGAAGGAAGCCCCCTTCAACGTTTTCGGCCCCTTTTCCCTGCCCCTTTAAGGGGGTTGGGCCAACCGGTTCTGCTCCGGTTCCCTCTGTGCCCCCCTGGCCATGGGCACCTGTATTTGTAAAAGTTAAGCTTATGGAAGTTCATTTTGTTCCTCTTGCCCAAATCACTTAAAACATTCTGGTTTGGTTTAGGGCTTGGGCTCCATTTTTAACAGGCCCCCCTTTTAACCCATTTTACTTTAAAAGTGAAAGTCCATTGATTAAGTATTACAAAATGGAAAAATTCTTTTTGAAAGGGGGATTTAAATGATTGAGAAAAAAAATTTTTTTAAAAGCAGGGACTCCAGAAAATTGTTAGAGATTATTGATGTGATGGAACTTTAAAAAGGTTGAAAATTTTTTTGTTTGTTTTGGTGATTTTAAAGGGGTTTCTTATTTTTTTAGAAATGTTTTTTTAAAGGGTTGTGTAAAAAAAAAAAAAAGAAAAGGGAGATGGAGTTGGACTGGACAGAGGGGGGGGGGGGGGGGGGGGGGGGGGGGGGGGGGGGGGGGGGGGGGGGGGGGGGGGGGGGGGGGGGGGGGGGGGGGGGGGGGGGGGGGGGGGGGGGGGGGGGGGGGGGGGGGGGGGGGGGGGGGGGGGGGGGGGGGGGGGGGGGGGGGGGGGGGGGGGGGGGAGGGGGGGGGTAAGGGGGAAGTGTGTTGGGTGTGTGAGTATGTTTTTTTGGAAGGGGAAACTGGGGGGCATATACTTTTTTTTTCCTGGCAAGTCCAAGTTGCGGAAACTTTGGACCATTTGGAGGGGGAAGGATAGAGTGACTGGGTTTTATTTGATTTTCGGGGATAAAATTGTTGGAAGTTTATGCTACCTATTTTGTTCTCTGGGGAGAGGGTTCGGGATAACACAGACAGGAAGAGAAGAGCCAAATACAGAAGTGTGTGGCGGTGTTTTGGGGGAGAAAGGTGGGGGTTTGTGTGTGGTTGGGGGGGGGGGGGGGCCAGGAGGGGAGAGGGGGGAGGGGGGAAGAAGGGGGGGGAAAGTTGAGAAGGGGGATGGGTTTAAAAACCCAGGGGATAGTAAAGGGGGCAACTTGGGGGCCATACTTTAATCTTATTTTGTTTTCGGGTTCTAAGCACTGCCCAAATTTGGGGGGCAAAAGGGGGGCGGGGGGTTTTTTCCGGTTTAAAGGGGTGTTTGTGAAAGGGGATAATTTTTTTTTGGGGTGTCTTTATTTTTTTTTGGCGGGACCAAATATGACTACACGGGGGACAAAAAGGGCGGTGGGGAGTGATTTTATTACAGGGGCGTAGGGGTTTGGGGCACATTTTTAAAACAATTGTATTCGGGATCCTAAATTTTGGGAATAAACATTCGCTAAAAAGGGGTCCACCGCTCGAAAACCACAAAACCCTGGTGGGTTTTGAACATTTTTTTTTTAAAATTACTGTTTTTTGGGGGGAGAGTTGGGGTTCAAGGTGTAATTACCCCCTTAAAAAATTTTTGGGGGCATCACTAGTAAAAAATCACACGTATTTTTCTGTTTTTTTCGGGAGGAAATTTACCCCGGGTTTTTGGGGGGGCAACCGAAGGGGGTTTTTCCAGGACATTTTTGGGGCACTTTTGTTGACTTGATCTTCGGGAAATTTACCCCCTTTTGGGGTGTGTGTGAAACTTTTTGCATTTGTTTGGGTACTTAAAAAATTTTAAAAAAAACTGTTTTGGCAAGGGGAAACCAGGCAGGCCAAGATGTTCGGCAAAAAGGCCCGGGGAGAAAGGGGGGGGTTTTAACCACAAAGGGTTTTTTTTTTAAAGGGGGAATTTTTGGCTAGGCCATCCCCCCTTTGGCTTTAAATTTTTTCTCCCTTTTGGCCCTTTCCCTGAAAAAAACCCCCAAAACCTTTGGGGGGAAAAGGGCCCTTTGGGGTTTTTTTTTTGATAAACAGAATCTTTTGTGGTAAACATCAAAATATTTTTGGGTTCAAATTGTTTCAAAAAAAACTCCATCAGCTTTATTGCAACTTTAAAAACATTTTCAAGAATTTCACTTGTTTCTGATTTTCTTTTTCCAAAAAATTTTTTGGGCCCTTTTTTTTAAGTTTTTAAAAAAAGGGGAAAAATTTTTTTTTTTTAAAGGGGAAATTTTTTAAAAATTACAGTGGGGGGGGGGTTTTTGTTTTAATTTTTTGCTGAGTTTCCCAAATTATACCCAAAAGGGGGCCCTCGCCAGCTTAGCGGAAGCAACTAAATTTTCCATCAAACCCCAATAAAGGGGGGAACATTAAAAAAAAGTTGGTGGGGACCCATTTTTTTGGGGGGAATTTATAAAAAACTTCGGTGGGGGGTTTTTTTGGTTTTAAAAATTTTTCCTTTTAAAATTTTTTTTGGGTGTTGTGGTTTTTTTTTTTAAATTTTGGGGGGAATTGCGGGAGGTCCCCCCCGGGATACCCCCCTTGCACCCTTTTTTTTTTAAACCTTGGGGGTCCATTTTCATTGCGAAGTTTAATACTTTAAAATGGGTGTTTTTTGATTATTCAGAATTTTTTTGGATTCACGTTTTGAGGATGGAACTTAAATTTGGGGGTTTGGGGGCGATGCATAAAAAAGGGGTTTTATTCTTTCTTTGGCATGTTTTTTTTAGTTTTTGACGGGGGTTTTTTTAGCCGCATGCATTTCCCCCAATTCTTTTTTTGAAAAAAACTAATAACTAACTTTTTGAAAACAGGGGGGTACAAAAAAATTTTCAGCATTCTGTTTATACACTGAATTTTTGTACAAATAAAAGGTGTATTTTAAAGGGGGGGGGTTTTTGGTTTTGTATTTTTTTTTACAAAATTTTCAGGGAGGCTTTTTTGCCCTAAAAATACAGCTGGTTTTCTTACTGTTTTGGGGCCCTAAAAATTTTTTTTAATTTGGTTCTGACGGGATTTTTTTTTTAAAAAAAACAAAAGAAATTTTCCTTTTTTTTTTTGTGGCGCTGTTTCTTTTGGATGATTTTTAAGAAAAACAAATTTGGGGGGGCCGGAACTTTAAACTGTTTTTTTTTTAAAAAAGGGGTGCTATGGCACCCTGCGGCTCTTTTTTGGTCAGGGGAGGGGGGGTGTGTGGGGGAAAATTTTTTAATTTTTTAAAAAAAGGGTTTTTTGATAATCGGTTTGGGGAGGGGGTCAAATTTTTTACTTTTAGCAGCTTTCTTTTAAAGGGTTTGGGCATCATTTTTTTAATTTTGGCACGTCCCAAAACCTTTTTTTTTAATTTCTCCTCACCCAATTTTGGTTTTAAAAAATTTTTTGACATACGAAATTGGGAAATTTTTGGGGTGTAAAGATTTTTTTAAAACAAACACTGAACTTTTTTTAAAAAGAATTTTGGGGGAAATTTTTTTTGGGTGTATCCCCAAGTTTTGTGTTGAGGGTTTTTTTTTTAATTTATTAATAAATTCCCAAAGGGGGGGGTTGTTAAATTTCCCCCCTTTTAAAACCGGGGGGAACAAAAAAATTTTTTTAATTTTTTTTTTTTTTTTCCAAAAGAGCTTGCTTATTTCCCTTTTTTAAAAGGAAAGGTTTTTTTTCCCCTTTTCCCTTTTTTTTCGGGAGGGGGGAATCTGCCCACTTTTGTTTAAAGCAAAAAAACCTCACCAACAACTTTTTTTTAAAGCTGGACCAATTAACAAGAAGGGATCTCTTTTTACTGTTTTTGTTTTGGGGGGAAGGGGGTTGTGGGGTTGGTTTTTTGGGAAAAAGAAAATTTTTAAGTTTTTCAAAGAGCTCATCATGTTTTTTTTAGATTTGGGGAAAAATTTTTTCATTTAGCGAAGCTTTAAGTTTTTAAATTTGTTTGTTTTTTTCCTAATTTTTTATTTTTCAAGTGTAAGGAAAGTCACAAATTTTTTTTAGCCGAAAAAAGGTCTTCATTTGTTTCAAGGGTGCATTTTACCGTAACTTAAATGAATTTTTGCTGAGGAGGGTTTTTTTCCCTTTTTTTACTTTTCCCCTCTTTTGTATTGTTTTTCCAATTTTTTGGTTTTCCAATTTAAAACCTTTTGGGGATGTTTTTTCCCTTTTTTTTGCTTCACCGGTGTGTGTTTTTTTTCCCTTTTTAATTTTTTTTTTCTATTTTTCTTGTTTTTATTTTTGTTTTTTTCCGGGGGGGTTTTTTTTTGTTTTTTACTTTTTCCCCCTTCTGTGTGGGTTTTAAGTTTTTTTTTTTTATTTTTTTACCTTTTTCGCCTGTATCATGGGTTTTTTTCCTTTTTTTCCCCCCCGGACGGGTTTTTTGTTTTTCACTCTCTTATCAGTTTTTCCATTTTTTTTCATTGCCGGCGGGTTTTTTCCAATTTTTTTTATTCCGGCATTTTTTTTCACATTTTGTTCCCTCCGTATTGTTTCCCCCTTTGTTGTTTTCGCATGTTTTTTCCTCGGGTAAAAAAGGGATGTACTCATGATTTTTGGTTTTTTAGGATATATGGAGTCTTTTTTATATCCAAAAAGTGCCTTTTTTTGTTTATTTTGCTTTAAAAAATTTTTTTGTTTTTTCAAGGAAAGGCTTGGAGATTCGATCTAAATTGAGTGTGGATTTTTTTAATGGGGGCCGATGTATTTTTTTTGAAAAGAACTCTGGTGTTAGCATTCAAAACAAGGGAAATCTTTTGTTCTTCCAAAGTGAAACTGCTGATCTGCCTGAGAAGGATGTTAAATGCAGCAGCAGACCTTGTCTGGGCAGCACACCTGGAAAGCTGTATTTTACATCAGAGCGTTTCTTCCTCCTACTATTTTGTGAGTAGGTTTTCTCCATTCTGTGTTTGCATGAAGAGCAGAAAATGTTTAAAGCATGATGGAAGCGTTGGATGAGCTAAGATCATGGGTGTGTCATAGCACTGTAGTGTAGTCAGTTCTTCCTTTTAACAGCAGCTCCCGATGAATTCTGAACTCTATCTATAGATTCACATTTTAGGTGGAACTAGTTTTCCCCTGTGTATGGCAATGTTTGTGGTTGCACAACAATTGCTTTGTTTATCAACTTGCTTTTGTAGCATGTTTATCCTTTCCCTTTTTTGTTTTTAAGAATTTATGTCGTAGATCTTTGAGTAGTCTCATAATCAGCATTTTTAATAGATGAATTCAATTAGAACATCTGAAGCTAGTTTTAGAAAGCAGAAACGGTGAGGCAGCACATTGTGACAGGTATAATGCTGCCGCCCATCAGGGAGCTGTAGGTCAATGAAAGGTTTCTTTGTTTGTTGAGTATGTCATTGTCTTTCAGTTGCATCCAGTTGTATGATAGTTTTGTTTCTTTTTCTCGCATCCCCAGACTGATACTCCTGCGGACACTCCCTATACAGGCAGCAAGGATAAATCCCATCTACCAACAAAGGGAGTGCAGTTTTGTGGTATGACCGTTTTTTATCCCACATTAAGGCAGCCAACTCCAGCTTCAGGAAGGTGCATGCTATGTGTAAGTGTCATTATACTAACGGCCAAACTAGCTTTCTCTTCTGAAAGTTGGTGATGTGATTTTACGTGTGTGCAAGATGTTATGCGTGCTTTCTGCACATGGAACCTTGGTTATAGTCTCATTTGAGGGACTGTATGGGAAATGGAGTCATAAATAATGTTAACTCCGAGGGAAAAAATCCCCCTGTACTGAAACGGTCCGGCGGATATTCAAACCCAAAATAACCAAGCGCTCTACATCCGCAATACAAGATTATTAGTCCGGCGCTCTACCATTCCAGCCCTGTTTGATAGTTAAATGAATTGTTTTCAGTCATGGCTAGAGGATGTGCCATTCTTCTCTAACAGGCTGGCATGGAAATTTATAGTAAACACACTGACAGTTTCACTTTTTGTTTCCTCCAATTTTTCTTATTTACAAAATTTTACTAACAACAGTATTGAAATTATTTTGATTTTGAAGTATTTCAGGAACAGACAGTGGTATGCACATTACCATTTTATGTTTTAATGGAATGTATGTGATATATTCATCTGAAATTGTGCTTTGTCCTAGGTCTAATTGATGCACTCTGTACTCTGTGTATTGATAGATCAAGGTATGGCTTTGACACTTTTGACCTAAAGATGCAGTGTGGATTTTCTTACTCTAAATGGGGCCCCAAATGTATAATTTTGCAAAGAGCTGTCAGCTATTTCAGACACTAGGGTAACCTTTTTCTTGTTCTTGGTGTGCAGTGATACTACTGATGTGGATGCTGCAGCTGACCTCATCTGGGCAGTGTCCTGAAAGCTGGATCCAGTCTTACACACACATTGTGATTATGGAAATTCGTACAGTGTACTTGTCATTATCATTCTGTGGCTGATGGAAACTGAAACTCCTGTGTATTGTTGGCTGCATACATGACAGAAAGCAACTGATGTGTGTAGGCAATTGTAGTGAGAAAACATTCTTTGTTGAGTGATTGATCCAAAGACTCATTTGCTGATTTTTATTGTCAAATTTTGTGATATTCTGTTCAAAATGGACAATAGCTCACAGTAGATGCACCATGAATGGAAAGTAAAAGATGAGCGCTCTTTTTGAGTCCATTTGTCCGCATGCTATGAAGTCATAATGATCATCACACTCAGATTTTTTTTAATTTTGTTTTTGCTTGCATGATTTATACATGCATCATCCTGATACAGAACCTCAGTACATGTTCAAAATGTTCTTCTGAAAGTGATTGATTTTTTTCTTTCCAAACATTATAAAAATCACGTCGACAGTGATCACAAATGTAGGTTGTAAAGTAATTAGAAAAAAAGGTCAAACCCATATGCTGGCAGGGATTCTGGTGCTACCAATGACAAGCGGAAGAAAGGAAAAGAGCGGTAGCTGCCAATGTAGGCATTGTGCTGATGTATATATCTATAGGGTTTTCATTCTGTAAGATTTCAAACAAACTTCATGTAACTGGAGAACATCAGGTGGGGTTTGCATTGTGCTGATGTATATATCTATAGAGGTTTTTTATTCTGTAAGATTTGACTCAAAATTCATATAACTGGAGAACATCAGGCGGGGTTTACATTGTGCTAATGTAAATATCTATAGAGGTTTTTTCATTCTGTAAGATTTCAAGCAAACTTCATATAAACTGGAAACATCAGGCGGGGTTTGCATTGTGCTAATGTACATGTCTATAGAGGTTTTTTATTCTGCAAGATTTGACGCAAACTTCATATAACTGGAGAACATCAGGCAGGATTTAAAAAAAAAGGTGATTCCACAGTCATCATATATTTACTCTGCTTGCTGAAGCTCAGAAACAAATTTGCAAATAATTGCAAGAAACAGTTGTATCGCCGCATAAAAAGTTTGTGTTGTAAGGTAAAAGCAAAAATAAGATCAAGAGCAAAATTATTAGGGTTTGTAATGTGCACGAGTGGGGTTAAACAACATCGTCGTCTGAAGCTGTAACATTTTCTTTATTCGTTGAGTCACTAGGTTTGACATTTTAGAATTGTTTGTGCTGATGACATTTTACTATCAAGAGCCAGTGGTTGGTATACAGACAACTGAATAATTTGTACTCCACAGAAAGCAAACTAGAATGAAATATTGTGAATGAGACAAATGTTGTCATGTTTCCTGCAGCAAGCAGACTAAAATAAAGAAAATGAGTAAGACAACTATTGAATACGAATAAAACGAACACTGTCGTGTTTCCCTGCAGCAAGCAGATTAGAGTGAAATGTTAATATGAATAAAACGAATAATGTGTTTTATAAAGGGGGATATCTTGCATGCGTTGAAAATAAGGACAACAACAAAAAAAGTTGTGGTTAATGCATACAATCATCTTGGTATTTACTTCACAGCACTGGGTTTTGATTTTGCTTGTCATTATATAGTCAGATGAGTGAAGAAGGCAGTTACTTTTTAACATGTTGTACATGTTGGATGGCAATTCTTCAGTGTTTTTACAAAGTTACGTTTATTCACAGGAGCAGCCTATTTTACAATATGGAGCAGAAATATGGGCTTTTGAGAAAAAATTCCATAATTGAGACAGTTCACTTGTATGCTAGAAGTACTGTTTGAATGAGAACACCCAGTGATCTGGTTTATAGTGAACTTGTTATGAAATTCTTATTTGAAATGTGCAAAATGCTAGCTCAGATTAAGAAGAATGGAGGACTGCAGGATACCTGGTAAAGGTTAAGGGTGAGAGGACATGGGCTTCCAGTGTGCAACAGTGGATTTGTTTGGGATAACCAAAGTCTTGAAAATGTATAAGCATTTCTGAATTGTTTTAAACAGAGGATTGTTAACTGCAGATGGCAGGACTGGCATGGAGACCTGTTTACCCTTTCCATAACAATTCAGTATTCATGGCACAGGTTTATAGTAGATTCCAGGGAAAAATCATTGAATATAACATTTTTTCCTGTGTACAAAATGATGCACCTATAATTCCCAGAAGAAAACAGTTCTTATCTGTAAGCTTTAGCATTCAAGCACCTTTACATCTTTTTTTCTTCTTTTCTTTTTTTTAATCATTCATTTTTATACAGTCAGGTACATTTAAATTGTTCATATATTTGTTTTCAAAATGTTTCAAGTCCCTCCTTGATGAGCAGACTGTAAGACTGTAATCAGCGAAAATAGCTCCTATGTATCCAAGACCTCAACTCAGATGGGTAAAAATCACCAATTCTGAAAACACTGTACAGATAAACATGTTAATCGTCCCAGTAGTCACTCTGAGATTATTGGAAAATTGATTTGCACAGCTGTGTGTAGTGAGAAATAGGTCTGTCTGTCTCTCTGTCTCTCTCTCTGTGTCTTCTCTCTCCCCGTAATGCCTGCAGTTGTATTTTGCAATGTGTAACTGCACATCATGGGCTGATGAGGTGCCGAATCAAAGCTGATTCACAATGGGCCAAACACTGATCCCCCTCCTCCTCAATTTGACAAGTTCTGCTTCATATTTAGCGCTATTGTATTTGCATTAAATTGTACAAGTAAAGAGGCATGGGCATGACCATCCATAAAATAGTGATAGATCTGCTCAATCTAAAGTCTTTGAATTAATACATATTTACATAGAGATTTGGTGCTCTGATATGGCTTGATCTAAATGTACTGAATTGAGTAATTTCAGGCTAATTCTCAAATTATTGGCAAGAATGAAAATATACTTTTGAATTTAGCTATGTATCTATTTATGAAGCAAACATGATGCACTTTGTTTTTTTGTAATGTATTTACACTATTTCATCATCACATTATTTCATATGTTGCATTTATGAAAGGCCCCTTCTTTTACTTGACTTTACTTCCATTACTTTTGTTCAACTGAAATGTGAACCTCATCCCATACTTCCTTCAGCTGTCCTACTTTCTTTAGGCCACTCTTAACAGGCTTCGTTCATTTTTTTTGTTTTTTGGGGGGGGGGGGGTTGTTTTGTTTATTTTTTTTTTTTGTTTGTTTTTGAGGAGATGGGTGGAGGACTTGAATTCATTGATATGGTGCCACAAACATTGAAACAATGTCAAAATTGCCCATAGGTTTGAGATCAATGAAACTTCACTAAAACAAATTAACCAAGGGGAAAAAAGTTAAAATTATGGTTCCAGCAAACAGATGTTGGAAAAACCAATACAAGGACTGTGTTGACACTTCTTTCATTTTAGTGGCACAACATGGATGATGCCATGAAATGGAAAATCAAAGAGGTCAGGGCTAAAGAAGAGGCTAATCCCATTTCCCACCCAGTCCATCCCTGTTACCTTTCTTCTTGACTAAAGGTATCTGTTATCCAATCAACAGAACTTAATCATACAAAGGAACTGAGAGAAATGAAATCCTCTGGGCAATGGTGGTTTAAAGTGCTATGAAAATAATGTGCAACTTTCCTAAGGTGACCCCTTCCGTGACTGTAAATTGTGTAAGAAAGCCAAATGGGGTCTTGTATACTTTCAGTTATCTGAGAATGAAGTGTATGAAACACCTTTGATAGCTTTTTAAATGGCCAATTTTTTTTTTTTTTTACACGATTCTACTTAAAAACCTGAATCTTCACTTTGAAACAAGCCCCGGCTGATACTTGTTCCGAAAGAAATGAACACTAGACAGGTACAGTTTCCCCAAGATTCATTGTGACCGTTTTGGAGCATTAAGATTCAGTGTTTAGTCTTTGACTCCTGATATATCTTTCAGTCGGAATACTGTGTGGTATCCGCTATAAACTGCTTGTTTGGGCAGCATCGTATAGGCATGCACAAAACTTGAAACTCATTTTCAGATTGTCCACACAATGCAAGAAGCCAGTATAAACCAACAATCATGTTGCATTGGAAAATGCAAATGTCGGCATATGTAAAAAGAAATATATTAATATACATGCAAACAAAAGATGAAGGAAAAAGAAAAAAAAACGAGGGGGGGGGGGGGGGGGGGATTTCCCGTTCTCCAGAAATATGCAATATTGTTGTAGTGTGTTGTTCCCAGCTTGTTCTAATGGGACATCACAAGGCAATGCAATAATTGGAGAATACAGAGCATGCACATTGTCAATCACATGAGACATACACAGAGCAGTGCACATGTCAAGTTTGTCATGAGACATCACAGAGCAGTGCACATGGTCAAGTCTATACATGTAGACATACACAGAGCAGTGCACATGGTCAAGTTCTATACATGTAGACATACACAGAGCAGTGCACATGGTCAAGTTTCTATACAGAGGCATGGACAGGAGGCAGTGCAATGTCAGTTACTTGCAACACAGAGCAGTGCACATGTGTCAAGTTCTAACATGTAGACATACACAGAGCAGTGCACATGGTCAAGTTCTATACATGAGACATACACAGAGCAGTGCACATGGTCAAGTTCTATACATGTAGACATACACAGAGCAGTGCACATGGTCAAGTTCTATACTGTAGACATACACAGAGCAGTGCATGTCAGTTTACAGTAGACATACACAGAGCAGTGCACATGGTCAAGTTCTATCATGAGACATCACAGAGGCATGCACATGGTCAAGTCCTTTACATTAGACATGCACAGAGCAGTGTAAATGACCAAGTTCTATACATGTAGACATGCACAGAGCAGTGTACATGACCAAGTTCTATACATGTAGACATACACAGAGCAGTGCACATGGTCAAGTTCTATACATGTAGACATACACAGAGCAGTGCACATGGTCAAGTTCTATACATGTAGACATACACAGAGCAGTGTACATGACCAAGTTCTACACAAGGAGACATGTACAGAGCAGTGCATATGGTCAAGTTCTATACATGTAGACATACACAGCAGCGCACACGGTCAAGTTCTTTACATGGAGACATCACAGAGCAGTGCACATGGTCAAGTTCTATACATGTAGACATACACAGAGCAGTGCACATGGTCAAGCTCTATACATATAGACATACACAGAGCAGTGCACATGGTCAAGTTCTGATCACTGTAGCCCAGCTGACCACACAGTGCCTTTCCTGGGGCTGTCTGTCAAAGCCCAGCAAGGAACAAAGTCGCATCACAAAACTCGGCCCATGGAATAAAAACATCCAGAAAAGAAATGAACAATATGCAACTGTGACATGGTGGCCAACTACCTGTTGAGCTTACAAAGTAGGCTGTGTAAAGAGCACAGGGAGTAAAAAGCCACAAAAGGTATGTTGGGTCACATGGGCAAATGCAGGAGTGGACTGTAAGTATCCATTCTGGACAGCATTCACAAAGTTTTGCTAACTGCTCACAAAGTTTTGCTGACTGCCAGATAAAAAAAAAATCTGATACGTCTTATAAACTGCTGTAAAAAAAAATGTAGGTGTGTAGCCAGGAGCTCATATACACACACATATATATTAATATATAGACGTGTGTATATATATATATATATATATGTGTGTGTGTACAACCACACAATGAAAAAGCAAACGAGCAAGTTTTTCTTTCCAACATTTTGGCTCTAGACCTTCCTCACGGACTTCTTTATTTAGGTACTACTGGAAAAATCAAACGTTCTTAACTCTGCCTGTCTTTGATTATCATTCAGTGAATTACAGCTGGCTGGCACAGGCCCCAAACAGAGAATAAATCAAAATTTGCCAGTTAAACAAAAGTGATCCAGTTTTAAACATTGCACCAATATAGACTCCATAACCCCTCCCCCCTCCCCCAACATTCATACACAGAAACATGCTCACACCCCAAAATACGCCCCCCCCCCCCCCCCCCCCCAAACATACACACCCACACAAATAAGGGGGTGGGGATACCATGTCGCAGATTAAATTGTCTATGAACATTTCAAAGAATTCATCTCACCTATGTGTAGTTCTTGTAAATTTCAAACAGTGTGTATAAGTAAGTAAGGTAATATATTTATAAAGTAAGTCACAACTAGAGTACTATTTTAAAGCAGGCTGACCACATACATGCCTACTCCCGAAGAGGTGGAGCAGAGTAGGGAGAGGGAGAAAGGGTAAAAGCATGCAAGTAGGGGAAGGGCTGGAGGCAGGAATGAAATTATCAAAAATTGGGAGAGGAGGGGAGGAAATTTTATGTGTGCAATTGTGTGCGCGCAAGCCCATGTGTAAGGGAAGGATTGGGGAGGTGTATCTCGGGTAACACAATACAAAAGTGGGGGGGGGGGGGAGGGGGGAGGAGTTGTAAAGATGGGAAGGGGGGGGGGGGGTGTTAAGAGGGAGACCAGCAAGAGTTGTCACCAACAGGGTGTGTGCATAAAGGAATCATAGGAGCTGGTAGGGAGGAAGAAGGTCAAGCGCCTGGGAGGAGAGGTCTAAGAGAAGGCTTGACTGAAGGGTGTGGCGGCGAGGGTAGATGAAGAAGATGGGGAGGGGGTAAAGGCGAAGGGAGATGAAAGTGGGGGTACTGTTTGAAGGGGAGGCTGGGGAGAAGGGAGGATATGGGGAAGAGTCTGGGTGACCATGTTGAGACCCTCTGGGTAAACAGTACGTCATTTGTTAAACCAGGAAGATTCACATCGAAGGCCGTAATCATTGTCCTCTGAAAAACTTTTCCACAACTATACATGTGAGATCATGAAGGGAGCGATTAGTCTGGTGGAAATATTTGGTTATATTATGGTTATATATATATATGTGTGTGTGTGTGTGTGTGTGTATAACACTCAGACTGTTCCATATCTTTTGATCTCCCTTGAATCTTTGAATGGATCCTCAAGCATTGTAGGCTCAAAGACTGTCCCCTACACTTTATACTGTTTGCATAATGTTTAGTTTCTCAGCAACTTTCTTCCTCTTCACACTTTCGTTTTGTTTCATGTTTGTTGCGGCACAAAGTGTCGCAACTGCACAAAGTGTCGCATGCAACACTTTGTGCGAAAGTGCGACACTGTGGTAAGAACACTTGCATAAAGTGTCACACTTTGGAACATGCGACAGTTTGTGCCAGGAAAGCCCCTTACTGTGCTAGGGACCTAATGTGCACAACCCACAAATTTTGTTACCCATGAGATACATGTGGTTGCAATTAAAATATTCTCCAATTACAAGTAACATACCCCCCCCCCCCCCCCCTCTCTTCCCAGACGCGCACTCGCTCTCCACCTCTGTCCTGATGCTACGCACGTGTTCAGCTGTAAAGATCCAGAGTCCCTAGTGAGCCATGCAACAAACATAGGTCACTGGGAACTCTAGCGCTTTAAGAGTGGCATCAATGTACCTGACACTCCTTGCGCAGGTACTGCGATTGTGTCACACTCATATACAATACATGTAATACACAGACTTGCAAACAGTTAAGGACCAGTCAGAAAATCAGTATAGTTTTCTTCTCGGGGGGGGGGACGGGGGGGGGGACGGGGGGGGGGGGGGGCAGCAGCTTATGTAGCCAGGTGGATTAGCACAGGTCATAGCCAGGCAATTATTCTTGCACGTGCATATGCATTTTGCAACAGATTGACAGTGTTATTTTCTATCAGTCATAGATTTCGAATGAACGAACAAATGAATGAACCTCTCTGGCTCTCGATCTGTCTGTCTGCCTGTCTGTCTTACCTTCACTGTATCTCTCTCCACCTACCATCACTAACTTGCTCACTCGATACATGTACAGAATAGTGTCGTTGCCACACTTTGTGCTTGTGACACTTTGTGCTGGTAAGGCTGATCAAACTGTCGCCAGTAAACTTTTGTGCTGTGTGACACTTTGTGCTGAGGAGGAGAGTAAAATTGAACACAAAGTGTTGCATTGCGACACTTGGTACAGTTGCAACACTTCGTGCCGCAACACATGTTACTACCCTTCGCTGGCTGCTTTTGGGGTGCTGTTGGATTCTTTTTTGAACCCTTGGTGGTGAGAACACCACAGAGTTATGGACTGTTATGCGTGTCTCTATTTGACGCCAAGAGCACAGACGCAATCAGCCATATCTCCCTGACAAGTCCAATCCAGTGGATGAAAGGCCTAGGAGCAAGCAGTACCAATAGATCTGCCTTCAAGAGGGATTACGATGATTCCCTCATGCAGCTAGTGAAGGGTTTTCATATCTATTATACATTTTCCTAATTTTATGTTCCCATTTTCTTCATCTTCAGCCCCCTTCTTAAGTTCAAATCTTTGCCAAGTCATTACTATGACGGAAGAATTGTTAGCCTGCACTTGTTTCTACCCCCCTATTTAATTGTTCAGCATTATATATTTGGTCAATCGGTGGGAGAGTGCATCTCTTAGGAGATCCAAGTAAAGGTTGTTCTGCACAATTCTTAGCCGCTGGCAATGCCCGGGTTTTTATTGAACAGCAGAGCTGACCACTCAGAATGTTCCATATTCTTTGATCTCCCTTGCATCCTTGAATGGATCCTCAAGCATTGTAGGCTCAAAGATTGTCCCCTACATTTTATACTGTTTGCATGATGTTTTTAGTTTCTCAGCAACTTTTTACTCTCTCACACTTTCGTTTTTTGTTTCATTCTACTACCCTTCGCTGGCTGCTTTGGGGGTGCTGTTAGATTTTTTTTTAACCCTTGGTGGTGAGAACACCAGAGTTATGGACTGTGGTGTGTCTCTATTTGACGCCAAGAGCACAGACACAATCGGCCGTGTCTCCCTGACGAGTCTGATCCAGCAGACGAACGGCTTAGGAGTAGGCAATACCAATAGATCTGCCTTCAAGAGGGATTATGATGGTTCCCTCATGCAGCTGTGAAGTGTTTTCATATTTATTACATGTTTTCTTAATTTTATGTTCCCATTTTCTCCATCTTCAACCCCTTCTTAAGTTCAAATCTTTGCCAAGTCATTATTACTATGACAGAAGAATTGTTAGCCTGCACTTGTTTTCCCCCACTATTTAATTGTTCGGCATTATATATATATATATATATAATCACTGGTCACAAAAATTAATTGATTATAGTCATTACAACCATACTGGACCAAAAAGCCTGTATTTTTTTTTTAAACTGGTGCATTAAAAGTAAAGTCTGTAAGCTTTCATTTCCTATCTCGCATGCGTAGGATATTTTCAGCACATGCTTACGAATACGCGAAATGACTGACAATACCCATCTTGATCAGTTACCTTCTTTGTTCCACTCTTTGTCATTGTTGAGTTCTGCGCTAAATTGCCATTCTACGAAAGACTTCTTCCAATCAAAACCTTGTGAATGACTCCATTTATATGATAAATACAGCTGAAAATGTATAGAAATTATTATCCGGTAGTCCGCTTCAACAGAGTACTTTGTAATCAAAAATCCTATCAAAAGCTCATGTCTACAGCAGGCAAGTAGTCCGTTTCAACAGAGTACTTTGTAATCAAAAATCCTATCAAAAGCTCATGTCTACAGCCAGGCAAGAGGAAAGCCAGTTGTGTTTTGTTCCAATTTTCAAAGACAAAGTTCTCCGCTCAGACACAGTCTTGGAGAATCAGAATTCATATGAAAGGAGTAAGATAAGATAAGATAATGTTACTTATAGCCCAGCCGACCGCAAAGGGCCACATCAGGGCTGTCACCACGTTAAAATCAACTCACAAGTCATTCATTCACACAATTCTTTAAAATACATCGAAAAAACCATCTGAAAGTTTGTTAAAAATCTTTCCACTGTAAAAACTCAGATCCGATGAAAAATGTTAATCTCTTTCAAGAACTCAAAGATGGCATCAGGTGGGACATCTCTGAACAAGGTTTTCATGGAATCTGCCGTAAAATGTTTGTGTCTCACATCGTGCAAGTCCCAACACTCTAAAAGAATATGTTTCATTGTGAGTGGCACATGACATGGAATGCACCACGGAGCTTCTTCACTCTTTAAAAGGTACGAATGGGTAAAATACGAATGGCCGGTGTGCAGCCGGCACAGAACTGTTTCTTCTTTACGACCACCAGACGTAGATGGGAGGAACTCCTTAAGGTTTGGACGGATCTGAAAGAGTTTGTTATCCGTCTGTGTATTCCAATCCTCCTGCCAGAGGTCTCTCACATAATCGTTAATTTTGGGTTTCAGATCTGAGCAGGGGATATATATGTTGGACAGTTTCTCTCTTGTGGCATTGTTGGCTAAACGATCAACCATTTCGTTCCCTCCAATGCCAACATGACCAGGAATCCAAGCCAAAATAATGTTGTAACCATCCGCTTTCAACTTGGTCAAAAGTTCAAAAAAGTGTAAAAGTTCTGGGTGCTGAAGGTTGCGGCCAGCTATGGCCTCCAACGCTGACAGTG
>JAMYXO010003659.1:0-19534 GCA_033310375.1 Conus canariensis | reverse complement strand
TTCCCCCCCGCCCCCCTCTCCCCCTCTTCCCCCTCCCCCTCCCCTCCTCTCTCCCCCTCCCCCCCCCCCCCCCCTCCCCCCCCCCCCCCTCCCCCAATCAACCCCCAACTCCCCCGGCCCGATTTCCGACCCTTCTCTTTATTGTAGGGTTTCTCTCTTCTTCTCTCTTCTCCCCTCTCTCTCTCTCTCTCCTCTCTCTCTCTCCTCTCTCTCTTTTCTCTGCCCCCACCAACCCAAATCCGCTTTCCCCGATTTCCGACTTTCTCTTTATAGGGGAAATGTTTCTTTCCCCTCTCCTCTCTTTTCCTCCCCTCTCCTCTCTCCCCCTCCCCTCCCCCTCTCTCTTTTCTCTTTTCTCCCTGTTTTGTCCCCCCCAAAGCACATGGGGTTTCCCATATATTTTGTGCCCCTAAAGGTGGAAAAAAAACCCCTCTTTTAAACTTTCCCTTCCAAAATGGGGGAAAAAAATCCCCATTGAAATTGATGTTTTTGTACAAAACTTTGGGTTGTTGTTTTAAATTATGCTTTTGTTTTAAATCTTTGTGATTTTCGTTTAAATGTGTCACTTTGGTTTTCCCTGCATTTTCACGAGGGGGTATTGCGGTTGTAACCCTCTGCGGGGGACCAAATTCGTATTGGAAATGTCCCGCTATTTTCCCGTTTTTTTCCCTTTTTTCCCTTGGGGGAAAGGGTGCCCTGCACACCCTTCCCCCCATAAAAACCCCTACCCTTACCCGCCCCCCCCCCCCAAAACCCCCCCCAAACCCCCCCAAACCCCTTTTTAAAAATAAACGCAACCCTTTGTTTTTCCCCCCAAACCCCCAAACCCCCACATAAAATTTTCTATTTAATCTGTTAATTTTTAAAGGAAACTTTCCCCATGGCCCTTTTTCCCCGACTATTGTCGGCTTCCCCCGGTTAAAAAGCCCTTTTGCCCCCTTTCCCCGGGGTCGGGCCACCCCTCCCCATTTTCCATTTCCCGTCTTTTCATTTTGTGGGGGGTTTTCCCCCACCCAAACCCTGGCGTTTTTAAAAAAACGGGAAAAGAAAGGAAAATAAGAAAAATTCCCATACCACAAAAGGCCCAAAAAGTGTGGAGGCAGGGTTTTTCTGTGGGTGTGTGTGTGTGTTTTGTGTGTGTGTGGGGTGGGTGGGGGAAAAGTGTGTGTGTTTTGTGCTTGTGCGGTGTTGTGTTTTCTGTTTGTTTGTTTTTTTAATCAAAAACCGTAAATTGAGGGGAAAGGTTTTTGGATGGAAAAAAGCCCAAGGCCCGAGGTGGGGGGAGATGGGGAATTTTGGGGTTTTGCTGCGGGGGGAACCCCCCCGTGAGCGGTTTGGGCGATGGGGGAATGAAAAAATTGGGTGTGATAAAAACCCTGAGGTTGAAGGAGGGGTGGTTTTTGGGGCGCTTGGTGTGTTTTTGGTGGTTTTGGGGGTTGTTTTGTTTTGTTGTGGGTCCCCCTTTTGTGTTGGTGTGGGTGTGGGTGCTTTTTTTTATTCTTTATTTCATAAAGGGAAAACCTAAGAGACAAACCCCGTTTGTTATGTCCAAAATTTCAGAAAAAACTCGGGGAAAACCCCAGGGGTTTTCCCCGTTGGGGGAAAAAAAAAAAAATAAAAAAAGAAAAAAAGGCCAGCCCCCCCTCCACTCGCCCCCCCAAAAACCCCCCCCCACCCCCCCCCCCACCCCCCCCCCCCCTTCCCCCCCCCTTCCCGTTCCCCCCCCAATTCCCCCCACCCCCCCCCAAAATTAACATACAAAACATGCTCTCCCTCTCTTTCTCTCTCTCCCTCTTTTCCCCCCTCTCTCTCTTTTTCTCTGTTTTTTTTTAGGAATGTGTTTCCGGCGCCATTTATCTTTTTTTTGGGAATTCCTGCATGAACCCGCAAGGCCCTTTTTGTTTTTTTTGTTTCGTTTTTTTATTTTTCCCAGACGCCTTCGTGGGGGGCCCCCTTTGTAAAGGGGTGGGGCCCCACTAAATTAAAAAAACCAAAAAAACCCAAAAAACTATAAACAAAAATGTCCATCATTTAAACAACCAAAACGTTTCCCCATAGTGACATTTGGGAGCAGTTAAAAGACCCTTAGTGCTGGGAAGGGGCCCCACCCCTTAAAAAAGTCGTTTAAAAAAAAGGACAAAAAATGGGCCTATTTCACTGAAAACAACCCCCCCCCGAAAACCCTTTCCCCCCAAAAAAGCCCCCCATTAGCAAACAGCCCTGAAAAAAAAGTGGGCCGTTAATCCCCGTTTCATGGTTTATCTTCCATTACGTAGTGTCAGACCGCAAACGGGGAAACAAAAATTACCGTGTAAGACGAACGGGAAAACCCCCAAAAGAATTTTGTTACAGGGGTTTGTAAAATGGGTAGCCCTGAAGTTTTTTTAAGTTTTGGGGCCAGGATAAAAAAAAGAAAAGAAAAAATATTTTCTTCACCGGCTTTGTTCCTGAATTTGTCTTGATATCTCCCCCTTTTTCCCCCAGTTAAGGTTTTACGAAGTTTTTACTAAAAGAAAATTTTCTTTCATGAAATAAAGGCCCCGTATGTTTTGCTATTTTCCAAAACTGCAAACCCCAAGCATTTTCTTTCAGGGGGGGGTTGGAAAAGGGTAAGTAAAGAGGGCTGGTTTGTTTCCTTTAAAACCCGGGGGCACTTTTTTTTTTCCCTTTAGTCCCCTTTTGGGGCCCCCCTTTCGGGAAGTCAAACCCCCCCCCCCCCCCCCTCTCTTCTTTTTTTGACTACATGCAAGTGGGGTTTAGCTTGATTTTTACTCACCCCCTTTACTATTAAACGCCATGGGTCTGTTGTGCCGGCTTTTGTTTTTTCCCCCAAACTATTTTAACCTGGTTTTTAAAAATTCCCTGCTATACATTTTGGGCCCATTAGGGGCTTTTGGGGGTTTTTTTTTTTCTTTTTTTAAAGGGTTTTCCTTTAATTTTTTTTTGAAAGGTTTTTTTAAAACGGGGGGGTGGAATTTCAAGGGGAAGCCTGCGTTTTAGCGTTTTTTTGTTTTGGTGTTTTTGGAATTAGGACAGTATTTTAGTAAAATGTGTTTAGTCGCTTTTTGGTAATTTTTTTCCCGTTTAAAGTTTTTTGTTTTTCTGAAATTTTTGGGGCCTACCCTTCTTCCTCCAGTATTTTTTGTACAATTTTGCCCAGCCCGGGAAAAAGATCTAGGAGGTTTGCTTTTCCCCTATGATAATCCCAACTTGAAACTTGGGGAAAACCCCAAAAGTCACCAAACCGCCGTATGGTTGGGCCCGGGAAAAGGGCATTTTCCCCTCGCCTTGCCCTTCTTGTCGTCCCCCCTGGCCCCCAAAAACCCAGGGGAAAATGCAAAAAAACCAGTGGTTGGTGGACATTTTCGGAGGTGACATGGGACCGGGGGTAACAGGATGGGACTGCTTAAAAAATACCTCTGCCCTCTGAACCCTTCGGCCCAGCCCTTTTCAGGTTTTGCCCCCTAAAGGCTGCGGGGCCGTAAATGCCCTTGTGATGTAGGATAAATTTCCCCCGCAAAACCGCAAAAACCCAAAATTTATTTTGAAACCCGGGGGAAAGGAAAATTTCCCCGTTTTTTAGGGCCCGGATCCTTTGGTCCTTTGACCCTTTCCCCCATGATTTCCAGCCTGTGGATCCAAAGTGGGGCTTTGGCCCCCGCTAAAAATGTTCAGGCTTTTCCCTCTAGTTCAGGTGCAGGCCCCTTCTCTTTTTATGGGAACCTTTGGGATGAGGGGGAAGAACCCTAAATTGCCCCCGAGTGTTGTTTTTTGTACCCCAACCCCCCCCACGGGCATGGGTAAATTCCCCCAAAATTTTATAGACCCGCCCCCCCGGTAAAAAAAAAAATAATAAACGGGGAAGATAAATGTCTTTCCATGACCAAACAGGCGTTGCCTATTCTTAGGTCATAGGTAAAAGAAAAGTAGATCTGGGAGGGGTTCCAAATTTTTTTATTGGCAGCGAAATGTCAGGATAAGGCGGGTTTCGGGCCCCGCAACCGGTTCACCACCCATGGCATTTTTCTCTCTCGGATTGAACTGATAAGCAGACTGGGGGGCAGAATTGCTTTTTGTTGCCCCAGGGGCCCCGTCCGGGTCCCTTGAACACCCCCCCAAATTCACCCATCCTCCCCAAATTCGTGCCCTTTGCGGGAACCCAAACCCAATGGGCTGTTTAAATTGTTTCGATGATCGTCATTTCGAAAAACGGGCGGGAAAGTCGTCTTTGGGGGAAGGGGGGGGTGGGGGGGGTTTGCATCAAACAATTTGGGTAACCTTCGCTTTGTGTTACAAAAAAGCTCACCCCTTTTGTGACTTTTTTGGACAGCCGTTTTCAAAAGGTAAAATCTTAAATTGGGAAGTTATCTGGGTTTTAATAGGAACAAAAACAAAAAAACCCTTGTGTTTTTAAAAAAGGTTTTCTATTCAGTTCTACCCCGTTTTAAAATGATACCCCAATAGAACGGACAAGCAAGGTCTTTTTTTTTTTTTTTTTTCCCTTTCTGCCTTAATGTTTGTCCTTTTCTCCCCCTCCCCTTTTCCCTCCCTTTTAATTTCTCCCCCCTTTTCTCACTACCTTTTTCCCTTAATGCGGGTCCTTTTCTCACTATTTTTTCCCTGCCTTAAGGGTTGTTGCCCTTTTCTCACTACCTTTTTCCCTGCCCTTAATCCCTGTCCTTTTCTCACACCTTTTTCTCCTTTAAATGCGGGCCTTTTTCCCCTCACTCCCCTTTTCTGCCTTTAAATTGTTTGTCCCTTTTCCCCCATTTCCTTTCTCCCTTAATGGGGCCTTTTTAAAAAATACCTTTCTCCCCTTTTTTTGCTTTTTCCCTTTCCACTACCTTTCGGCCCTTAAGGTTGTCCTTTTCTCCCCTCCCTTTCTGCCCTTAATGTTTGCCCCCTTTTTTCCCTCCCTACCTTTCTGCCTTGGGGGTTGTCCTTTTCCCCCCAACCTTTCTCCCTTTAATTTTTGTCCTTTTCTCATTTCCCTTTCGGGCCCTTAATGGCTGCCCTTTTCTCCCCCCCCCCTACCTTTCTGCCTTAATGTTGTCCTTTTCTCACTTACCTTTCTGCCTTAATGCTGCCCTTTTCTCATTTACCCTTTCTGCCTTAATGCTGCCCTTTTTTCCCCCATTTACCTTTTTTGCCTTTTTTGTTGCCCTTTTTTCCCTCCCTTTTTTCCCTTTAAATGCTGCCCTTTTTTCCCTAACTCCCTTTTTTCCCCCTTTAATTCTCTTTTTTTTTTCCTTTTTCCTAAACAAAACCTTTCTCCCCTTAAATTTATTGTCCTTTTTCACTCCCTTTTTCCGCCCTTAAAAGTTGCCCTTTTTCCCTCATACCTTTTTGCCTTTTGTTGTCCCTTTTTCTCATTTTCCTTTCTGACTTAATTTTTTGTCCTTTTTCCCCCCTACCCTTTCTCCCTTAAATCCCTTTTGCCCTTTTTCACCCCCTTTTTCTCCCTTTAAATTTATTGTCCTTTTCCCCTCAACTCCCCCTTTTCCTCCCTTTAAATTGTTGCCCTTTTTCCCCACTGCCCTTTCCCTCCCCCCTTAATGTTGTCCTTTTTCATTTGCCTTTCTGTTTTAATGTTGTTGTCCTTTTCTCACTGTTTTCCCGGGCCTTAATGTGTCCTTTTTCACAAAATTTTCGGCCTTAATGCCGTCCTTTTCTCACTCCCTTTCTCCCCTTAATGTGTCCTTTTCTCACCCCCTTTTGCCTTAATGTTGTCCTTTTTCCCCATTTACCTTTTTTTCCCCTTAAATTTGCTGTCCTTTTTCATTTACCTTTCTGCCTTAATGTTTTTCCTTTTCTCCAATTTACCTTTCTCCCTTAATGTTGCCCTTTTTCTAAACAAAATTTTCCTGCCTTATTGGGTTGCCCATTTTTAAAATTTACCTTTTTCTGCCTTAATGTTGTCCTTTTTCAACTCCCCTTTCTGCCCTTAAAATTTTTGTCCTTTTCTCACAAAAACCTTTCTCCCTTAAATGTTGTCCTTTTTTTTACTATTTTCCCCTCCCCCCTTTTTATTGCCCCTTTTCCAAATGTCCGTCAAAAAATTTGGCCCCCTTTTTTCCTTCTCCCCTTCGGAAATTAAAGGGTTTCTCCCGGGTCCCCTTTTTTTTTCTTGATTTTGATCTTGATGTTTAGTCGATAGGGCCCCACTGGGGAAAATAACTCAAACCGGAAAGAATTTGGGGGAGGCAACACAAAAAAAAGTATCGATCTTTCCCCCCTTTTCCATCGAAATTGACCTGTTTTCCCTGTCCCCCTTAAATTTTTCCCTTTCCTAAACCATTTGAACGTTCCCCTTCCCCCCTCAGTTTAATGAAAATTTTCCCTCCTTCCCCCCCTCAGTTTTATTTTAATTTTCTCCTTCTCCCCCCCAGTATTACTTTTCCCCCCTTTTCCCCCCACCCTCTAAAATTCTGTTCTCCTTTTTCCCTCAGTAAAATACTGTTCTCCCCTCCCCTCGTTTTCTATTTTCCCTCCTTTTTCCCCCAAGAAAATTTTACTGTTCCCCCCTTCCCCCCCTTTAAAAATAAAACCGTTCTCCTTCTCCCTCTGTATACACTTTTCTCCTCCCTCAGTTTTATACTGTTCCCCTTTCCCTCCCTAAAAGTATAAAAACTGTTACCCTTCTCCCCCCCAAGAAATATCCCTTGTTTCCCCCTTTCCCCCTCCCTAAATTTTTTTATTCCCGTTCCCCCCTTCCCCCTCCAGAAATATTTAGGGTTTCCTTCTCCCTCAAGTTCTGCCCCTTTTCTTCCCCTTTCCCCTAAATTTTTTTTGCCCAAACTTCCCCCCTTTTTTCTAAAATGTTAAACCTTTTCCCCTAAAATTTTGTTTCTTTACCCTTCCCCCCCTTCCCAATAGAGCCCCTTTTCTTTTCCCTTCCCTCCCCCCAGTTATGTTTGACCTTTTTCCCCTTTTTTCCTTTAAATTTTTTGGACCCTTTCTCCCCCACCTTCTGTATGCCCCCCCCCTCCCTGTCCCCCCAGTTTTTTCCCATCTCCTGTTTTTCCTTTTTTTTTCCTTCTTTTTTTAATTGTCTTTTTATGATCAAGCTTGTACAGAATCCCACTTTTTTGTTTTGTTTTTCCTCGCCCAGTCTGATACCCCCGGAACCTTTGTTTCTGGAAGGGAAAAACCTATTTGGGGGTGGGGCCCAAAACTCTTTATCTCATTTTTAAGGGTAATTTTTTTTAAAAAGGTAAAACATCCCCCTTTAAAAAACCCTTGATTAAAAGGGAAAAATTTTTCCGCAAGGCTACCCGAAAAATTTTTTTGTCTGAAAAGACAATTTGGTTAAAGGAAACCGCCACGTTAAATTTAGGGGGAAGATATTGTTTTTTTTTAAATTTTAATTTAAAATTACCCCAATGTAATTAATTTGATCCCAAAAGAAACTTTCCCATTAAAAGACACCGAAAAACCCGGTTTCCCTTTTTTTTAGGAAAAAAAAATTCCCAGTTAGAGGCCCCCCCGAATATATTCGTTTCGCGGTAAACATATGCAAATAGGAAAAGGGTTTAAAGAAGAGAGAGAGGAAAAGAGAGAGAGAGGGGAGAGTCGTTTGTCTTGGGGTTTATTACTTGGGGGGGGATTTTTTCGAAATCGGAAAATTTCCCAAACGGGGACCGTTTTTTGGGGATGAAATTTGGGTTTTTTCAATGCAAAAAGCTAACCCTTGTCGGATGATTTCCCTAGGGAAAAAGGAACCTTTCGTGACGCGTTGGAAGGGGGGGGGTTTGGGAACACGTGGGGGTTATGCAGGTTTTAAAACCCCCTCCCATTTGTAGGAGTCTCGGGTCACTTGCTTTTGCGTCTCTTGTGCCCCCTTGTGTCTGTGTGCCCCAAATTTTGACCAATGGTCTTGTCTTGTTACATTCTTGTTGGGTTTTTGTCGTATCTCTGCGTTTTTCTTTGGTGTGTCCAGTACCTTGTTTTTTTTTCCCGCGCGCCCCCGCGCGCGCGCCTTGGGTTTTTGTGTGTGTGGGGGTTGTGTGTGTGTGTGGGGGGTGTGTGTGTGTGTGTCCGTTTTGTTGTGTGGGGGCCCGTGCGTGCCGTCCCCGTGAAGTGCGTGTTTTGTGTTTGTGTTTCTTGTGTTTAGGTCATTTGTGTCTCTTGCCCCTGGGCCCCTTGTGGTTTTCCCTTGCCCAAAAGTGTCAATGAAATTCCCAAATATTTTTTGCGTTATTTTTCCTGTAAGTTTTCCTCGTTTTTATTGTTGTGTACCCTAGCCCCCTGTTTTGAAATGCCCTTGTGTGTCTATGTGTCAGTTTAAAATTGTTCCCCCCCGGTGTTTTAATATTTCCGTTTCTCTTGTCTTGTGTTTTATGTGTCTACGCTTTTGGGGAACGGGTTTTTGTCCCCCAAAGGGGTCGGGGGCCAAGCCTACGTGGCCCCAATTATTTTTTGCCCCCCCAAATGTGTCTATCGGACTGAAAGTTTCGTGGCTCCCCCCGGAAAGGGGGGGCCCCAAAGTTTTTGGGCCTGGATTTTCCAAATTTTTTAACCGGGTTTTTTCTAATAAACCCCAAGTGCCTTTGAAATGGTTTTTGGTTTTCCCAGTAATTTTTTGGGCCCCCAAGGTTTTTCGGGTGTTCCCCAAGTCCCCCGTGTGTGCCCTATGTCTGCCCTTTTGTGGGTGTACAAGGGGTCTATGGGCCAATGGCCCCCCCGTTGTTTCGGTTTTTGCTCCATGCCTGCGTTTCTTGTTCAACGCCCCAAAAAGGTCTATGCTTTGGATGAAAATTTGCCCCAAACGTTGATATTTTCCCTTTGTATTTTGGTGCCTTTTTCCCCCCTGCATGTTGTCCCTGTTTACGTTTTACGTGTCCCATTTTGGGTTAGCGGGCTGTGTGTCCTGTAGTATTTCGCGTCCTTTTGTTACTTTCTCCATGTTTTTGTTTCGCCATGTTTTGTCTTTTTTTTCCTGTATCTGTGTCCCAAAATTGTCCTTGTTTCCCGACATCTGGGGTTTTCCCCGTATCTTTGGCCCTTCGGTGTTTCCCCTTCCCCTTTCTTTAATAGGGCCGGGGTTTTCCCTAAGGGCCCCCTGTGTCTTTATAGGATGCCTGCCCCTTCCCTTAAACGCTTCACGGTCCCCCGCTCCCCTAGACCCCCAAAAACCGAAATTTGTAAAATTTTGGGTGTTAAATTTTTTTTTACTTTGGAGGGAAAAACGGGTGCCCCACGCTTTCCGGCTTTAAAAGACAGGCAAAAGGGAAAACCCTTGCAAAAAAAGGGCAGAAAGAAACCCCCAACGCAAAGAAGAAAACAGAGGAGGGGGGGGGGGGGGGGGGGGGGGGATGATTTAGAAAAAAGAAAAAAGCATCAAAAAGGAGACCCGGGAAAAGGAAAAAAGAGAGGAAGTTGACACAGACTTTCTCCCAAAGGGGGGTAAAGGGTTCTTTAAATCAGGGCCCAAACTCCCTGAGGCGGGGAGGCAGGAGTGTAAAAAGGGAGGGGGGGGGGAAGAAAGGGAAAAAGGGGGTGGGGGGGGGTTTGGGGGACACCCACCTCCCGTCTTTCAGGCAAATTTTATGTAGGTGGAATGTTCCCCCAAAAATGGCGCGGGAGCCTAAAAAAAGATTTTGTCTTTTTCCTTCTGTTGATAAGTCAAGCTTAATATAAAACTAAAAGGGAACCCGTTTTTGTTTTTCTTTTTTTTTTTTTTTCCCTTTTATAGTGGGGGTGTGGGGGGGTCCCGGGGGTACGGGGTGGGGGGGTTGGGAAATTCTAGGGGGGTTTGAAACATCCCAATTCAAGGCCCTTTTTGTTGCCTGGGGTTTTGGTCAAAAGAAAAAAGTGAGGGAGTATGGTTTTCGAATTCAGGAAGAAAGAGAGCCCGGCGACCACGGCCCGGGAGAAAAAAGGCCCATGGGCCCCTTTAACCTTAAACCAGTGTAAAAAATGTGTGTGTTGCTCTTTTCCATTGCTAAACATGTAAAATTTAAAATTAGTTGCCTTATGTCTTAGTGAGATCGTATCCAAAAAAAAGGGCCTCCCCCCCCCCCCACCCACCCCCCCTTTTCTTCTCTCTCTCTCTCTCTCTTCTCTCTCTCCTCCCCTCTCTCTCTCTCTCTCACCCCCCCCCTCTCTTTTGCCCTGAAAAAAACTCAATAATTGGGGAAAAAATTTCCCTATTTGTTTTTAAAAGGTCCGTACATTATGTATGTTTGCTGAAAAAAGACCACTTTCTTTAAAGGTTCCCCTTCCCCGGTCTTTTACCCAAATAAAAAGGAAAATTTTCAGTTTTAAAAAAAAGGGGAATGGTTTGGGCCCCCCTTACCGTAATGTAAACATAAAAACCCAATAAAAAGTTTAATGGGCAGAAAAAGGCAAATTTTTTTTATATTCTCCCAAAGGGAAGGCTTAACCAAAATGTCCTGGGTGAGCGGATTGCCCCCCCCTTCAGGTACCATCCCGGAAACCCCGACCCCCGGAGAACTGCCCCAATGGCCGCTTGACAGCTCGCACCGTAAAGGGTTTCCTTTTTTGATTGGGCCCACCCTTTGGGAAAAATGATTTTTTCCCCGGAGCTTTAGCTCTCTGAAATTTCAGGCCCAAGGTATGTTGTTGTTGTCGTCCCCGGGCTAAAAAGGATTCCAGGGTTCACCCAAAACAGCCGTTTTTTAAAAACCACTAGGGTTCAAATGCACCCAGTTTGGGGGTTGAAAACCCAAGACGTTGTGGCCCTTTTTTGTTTTCCCCCCGCCAGGGGGGCCCCCCACACCCCGACTTCGGGGGATTTTGGAGCCTGATAATGTTTTGCTGGGAGGCTTGTCACACCCTAAAGAAAATTCCCCCCCTAAGTTTTGCAGGCTTTAAAAAACTTTTGGGATGTACCCCTTGGGTTTGTTTAGTAAAATTGGGCCCTGATCACCCTTTTAAGCCCAAGACGGAGGCAAGGTTTGATTTTTTGAATTTACTGCCCCCAAAAAAGGGAGGGAATTTTCAGGGGGAGGGATTCCGGGGGTTTTTTAATGCCCCTAACCCATAAAAACCCCTTTTTGCGCCCCAAATTTCTACCCCCAACCTAAAACCTCCCACCCCCCCCCCTCCCCCCCCCCTTTCCCCTTTCACAATTTTTCCAAACCTTTCCCAATACCCCTCCCCCGTCCCCCCTCTCCTTTTCTCTTCCCCCACTTCCCCCCTCCTCCAAAGGACAGTTTAAACGCATAGAAAGAAAAAAGAAAAAAAAAAATTAGGATGGGCCCATGGACTATTGCCTGGCTCCCCCCCATGGTTTGCCCCGCTTCTTTTCCCCAGTTTTAATTTTAAATCATAGCCTAGGGGACCACACAAAAGCCTTCTTTCGTTTTTGTCACCCCAATTTTTTTTTTTTTAAAAAACCCAACCCCAAAAACCCTCCATCAAAAACCCCAACCCCCCCAAACCCCAACCCCCCTTAAAATTTTTTAAACCCCCCCCAAAATGGATGAACGTTGGGCCATGCTTAGAAATTTTTATCTTTTTTTTTTCTTTTAACCCGGAAAAAGAAACAAGGAATGGTCAGTCCGTCCTTAAAAATGAGTTTTTAATGCCATAACCAGTTTCACTGTGAGTAAATCCCCCCCCCAAACCCCTTTAATATTTCCGATGGAGCCCTGAGATTTTCCCCCTCAAATCCCAGCCCATTCGTTGGTTATCGATTGATTAGTTATGAGTTTTGCGACGGGAATTCCCCCCCCCCACAAACCCTCCCCCCACGCTCCCCCCCCCCAAAACCCCCCTCTCTCTCCCCTCTCTCTCATAACACATAACCACGCCGCGCGGGCGGGGCCCCCACACACACAACACACCCCACCCCACACACACCACACAAGGGGTTTTTGACGTAAAAATTATGGCGAGGGGCAGCATTCTTTTAGCTGTTTTTTCCCGTCAGAAGACAGTCGTGGGAGAACGGGGGCTCAAAAAAGTTTTAAAGAAAATTTTTCCAAATGGGTCAGTAAGATGCCAGTTACACCCTGTTTTCCGGAAAAAAATCTGATGCACCCTCAGTTTTGGGTTTAAAAAAAGAAAAATTGAAAAATTTGAACCAGGGTAAACCGCCCCAAAGGGTTTAACGGTTTAAGCCAGGGCCGCACGCTGTGTGTTCCGAGTGTTTTTAAAATGTTTCCCTGGCCCAAAAAACCTTATTACTGGATATTTTGTTGTGTGTTTTTTTTTTCTTTCCCCACCGAAAATACAGTGTCAGGTATGTGCCTCCAGATTTATGCCCCCAAGCTTCTTTCGGAAAAATCGAGAAAAAAAAAAATAAAAAATGGGCAAGAAAAAATCCCGGGCCCAGCGAGATGATTTGGCAGATATTCGAAATTGCCCGGTAATCGTTGTCAAGTTTTCAAAACGAACAAAAAGAGGCCCCAAAGTTTGGGGTGTTCAAAGTCATTTTTTAAAAAAGAGGGTTTCCGGCCCTAAAGGGGCTTTTTCAAAAAAACAGATTTCCTTTTCGGGGGAAAAAAAAAAAAGGGGGGAATTTTTTTCTCTTTTTTGTTTAGGGAAATTTTTAAAAAATCTCCCCAAAAATCATTTTGCCCCAAGGACTTGGACAACCCCTTAGTGTTCCACCCATACCGGCTGAAAAAACAAAAAAAAAAAAATCCAAACAAACAAAAAAAAACCCAAAAGGGACCCAAGTGCCCCACTCAGCCCAACCAACTTTTTGCCTTTCCCCCCAAAAAAGGAAACAAAAAAAAAAAAAAACCCGGGGGTGGGGGCCCCAAAAAACTTTGCAAAAAAAGGCCTAACTTTTTGGATTTTGGTAAAATTTTAAAGAAAATTCCCCAAAACCCCAAAAAAAGTGGACAGTCAGAGTAAAGTTAAAAAAAAAAATTGACTTTAAAAAGGGGGTAAAAAAGTATCCCCTTTTCAGGGAAGGGAAAGACCCTGTTTCCCCAAGTTTTCGAACCAAAATCGAACGTCCAAAGAAAAAAAAAGTACGGGAAACCCCCAAACCCAAAAAAATTAAAAAGAGTTCCCCCAAAAACCTTGCCCCCCCTTTTGCTGTAAAACAATTTTTTCAATTTCTACAAGCAAAACAGTTCGGGGGAGATATGAAACTGGCAGCAACCCCGGGGCCCCCCCAAAAGTTTTGATCCTTCTCGGATTTTGTTTTTAAGGGCCCTTATGTAAAGAGAACTGGGTTTTGGGGGTTTATGGTTTGCACGTTAAAAAAACGTCAAAAAGTGTAAAAATAAAAGGAATGTAAGAATACTCTTTTGGGGACAATCCCAGTGGATTATACAGATCCCCATTTTTACTCCATGTAGGTGTAAAACGTTTCTCAAAAACCAAAAGACATTTCCAAGGAAACAAAAAAAAAAAATTTTTTGTAAAAGCCGTTCAAAGTTGAGAAAAAAATTATCCAAAATGCTTTCCCCATCAGCCGGGGTCGCCCCCCTTCCCCAAAACTTTCAGACCTAAACACAAAATTTGAAAAAATTAAAAGGGCCCCATGTACTGTTCTAGCCCTTATGGTGATAAGAACTTTATCGTTTGTTTTCTTTTAAAAATTTGCCCAGAAAACAAGACCCAGTACATGGGGGAAAACCATCACCCTTTCAAAACGGGGGTTTGGGGGTTTTCTTTGCGGGGAAACCGGGGGTGGGTCATCTTCCCACACTTTTTTTTGGTCCAAAAAAAAAAAAACGCCTGACGCCCTTTCCCCCCAGCGGGCCCCTCCCAGGGAGGGATGGCCCCCGTCCCCCGGCGCTTTTCCCGGCACCATTTTCGTACGGGGCCCCCTTTGCCACCCCCCACGGGGGTGGCTTCTTCCGCTGGTTTCTCATGACTGTCTTTATAAAAACTTTTGTCAATGCTTTGATTGGCTTTTAACATCGTCTTTTTTTTTATATTTTTTGCCCCCAGTTAACTGATTTCTCCCACCTATGTCATGGCTTTGGGTTTCCCTCTGGGTAAAAATAGTTTCTTTTTCCAACCCTTTTGCATTTTTTCTGTTTTTTTTTACTCTCTTTTTTTTTTTTTTTTTTCCCCCTTTAAAACCCATTAGTAATTTTTTTTAAATGTTTTAAATTTTTTATGGCAAAAGGGAGCCCAAAATAGACATACTGCAGGGGGAATTGTCGCTCGGGGGGCAACTAACCCTCCCCCCACCCTTTAAGAGCAACTTGCAGATAATTAATTTTCCTTTTTTTAAATTTTGAGTCACTAAATGTGTTAGATATAACTACCCGGGCTGGCAAACTTTTTTCTATCCCCCATGCCCTTTAACAGATGTAAAGGCGAAAAAAAGGGGTCCCCCAGCCCAAATTTCATACATGAACATCTGTCTTACCGCCTTATAACATCGCGGTTCCCGAAAATGCCCCAAAATTTTTTCACTCATGCGCAGTGTGTTTTTAAGATTCGATAAGTCGTTAAACCCCTCCCAAAATAAATTTTTATTATCCCCCCAAAAGGGAAAAATTTTTTTACTGTAACACTGAATTGGGGGACGTTTCCCATAGCATGCAAAAACAGAAGTGGTTGATCGCCGGGGATTTCAACGAACAGGGTCCCCCTTTTTGGGACTGTTGTTGCTTAAAGTTTGCTCAAAAACGCCCGTAGAAAAAATTTTGATTTCCGGGGCCTTTTCCCTTTTTAAATTTAGGGGGGGGTCACTTGACTGCCCGTGTTCCTAACCCCTAGGGCCCTCAGCAATTGATCTTTTTTCATTTTCCCCATTTTAGCTCTTAGCTGTTTCCCGGGGAGGTTTATTTAAAAATTTTTGGGGAAATGACCCCCCTCCCTATTACCATTTTCCTCAGAAAGGGTTTTAAAAGTTGGGAACCCAAGGGCCCCCCACGTTGATAAATTTCCAAAATTTTAATTACCCAAAAGAGCCCCCCGACTGGGAGAAATTTCAAAAACTATTTTTTAAAGTCTTTTAAAGTAACAACTCTTGAAAAACCAGGATGTTGAAAAATATGTACACACATTTTTCTGAATCGGTCTTGTTACGCCCGCCCAAACCAAAACCTTTTCCCAAAAATAAAACCAAAAAAAGAAGATCAGTTCATGCGGAAAGTGTTTGGGGGACGGAATCCCGCAAAGTTTGCTGTTGGGTTGAAAAAAAAAACTAAAAAAGCAAAGAAAATTTTTTGTTAAAGACAAGCCGAAAAAAAAAACGGCAAATATGAAAGGGGGCCCAAAAATATGAGCAGCAGAGTCATTGGAAAAAGGCCCAAATGGGACCAATGGTCGTCCTTTTGTTCACCCAGTCTTGATCATCACGGGCGTTAAAAAGTTCTGGGGAAAAAGGTTTCCCTGAAATTTTAAAAAAGGGAGTGAAAACTTCCCAATTTTTTCCAGTTACTTTTGAAAATGAGCAATTTCCAATTTTGCTCAAAAAGCCGAGGCGTTCGCAGATCTGTTTGGGCCCCAAAAAAATTAAAAACCCCAAATAGCCTTTCTGATAAAAGCAAAAAATTTTGAGGGAAAACTCAAAGAATAAAAGATAAAGTACTTGATCCAGGGAAAAAAAAAAAGACCCCCTTATTTAACGCAGATATCACTCTAAGGAACTAAAAAATGCAAAAATATTATTACCAAAAAAAAAAAAACATCGTTGGTCTGGGGTGCACTTTTTGGGAAAGAGATGTTTAAAAACCCCATGCCGTTTAAATTTTTTATCGTTTCTTCATTTAAAATAAAAACAAAAAGCCCGGCAAGTTTGGGAAATATTCCCCTTTTTGTTTGGAAAGAATCTGTTTGTCGTAAAGATCTTTAAAGCGGGGAAACCTAGATCCAACTAAAAAAGTTAAACCCTCCGATTGCCCTCACCCCTTTACCCCGTGTAAGTTAATGGGGAAAAAAATTTTTTTAAGTAGGGTTGTAAATCACTGTGGGAAAAAGCGGTTTAATTCCGGCTAACAAGCAAAGGGTTTTGAAAAGGGGAGAAACAACAACAGGGCCATCTGGTAAAATTTACGACTCATGTAAAAAAAACAATTTGCACGAAGGAAAAAAAGTTTTCGCCACTTTCTTTGATGTCAGAAAAGGTTATGATCCCCAAAGTTTTGGAGAAGAAGCCTTTTTATTAAACTGAAAAACCATTGGCCTTTCTGGTTCCCTGTATATAACCCCTATATCAAAGATTTTTGACCAATGAAGTATTTGAAAAAAAGATACAAAAATGTTTATTCCAAACAAGAGATTTTTTACAAATGGGGATTCCCCAGGGTTCGGTAACGCTCCGCTACTTTTTTTAAAATTCTGTAAAGCGATCTCCCCAAAAAATTTTTCTAAAAACTGCTCCTTGGTGCAGTACGGGTGGGCGATATTTTTCATGTGGAAAGAACTTTAAATTTAAAGAAGAAAACTTCAAATCCCGATCTGTCAATTTCATTTTTTAAAAACTTTAAAAAAATATCAGCGTGACCTTGATAAATTTTCAAAATTCATGTTTGGAAAAAGGCCCTTTGTTTTTCGGGAGAAAAACCCCCATGATGTTTTTTGATGCTTTCCCCCCTGGAATATTTGCAATTACTACTTTTTTTGGTTGATAACAATTTTAAATTTAATTATGTCACCGAGATAAAATTTTTAAAGGGGTAAATATTACTCTAAGTTAAAATTGGAAAAAACCATAAATTTAACATTTTTATAAAAGGGAAACCAGCAAATCTCTTAAAACTTTTTAAAGGATAAATAAAAAAAAATTTTGGGGGGGCAAAATAAACAAACTTTATTTCACCTTTTTGACCAAATTTTCGTAAGATCAAAATTATATTTCGCACCCAAAAAGGGGTTTTTTCAGCCCCCCAAACTACTTACTTAAAAAAAATTTAAAAAACATAGACTGCAAAGGGTTTTTGACTCGCATAGGTGTTTTCCCTTTCATCCAGTTGGGGAAAACAGGAACGTATTACGAAGCCGGAGTTCTGCCCCCTTTAGACTATAGAAACTTCGGCCCTGTGCAAATTTATCTTTTTCGTTTGCTAGCTGTTCAGAACCCAAAACAAAGTGAATTAGCTTTACGATCAGATTTCCCTTTTTCCCCAAGCGAGCTTTGATCTATTAACTAAAACAAAATATAATGACTATTTTCCCCCAAAAATTACTGAAAGGGCCCCTGAATTTTCCCAAGAAAATTTTTGATCGTTTTCCTGTATCCCCCTTCCCAAATTTGGGAAATTTCAACCCGCACGTTTTTATTTTAAAAATATTTATTTTACAAAAGAATGTTTAAAAAATAAAAATATTGTTTCCCCTTTTTGCCAAATCCCCATATCGATAGTAATTTATTAACCCACCTTTTAAAATTTTCACCCCAAAGGATCACTGCTAAAAGAAAAAAACTTTTGGAAAATGGTTTTGTTATTCCTTTCCCCTTAAAATTGAAAACCCCTTTTTTTTCTCGGGAAGGGGTATTCCATTTTTCACGGGTGAGCTTTGGGGGCAATTTTTTAATGGCGCTTTAACTTTTTTTTTGATACTCCACTTACTATCTTTTCAAAGCACTTTTCCCGGGGTGGTTTTTAAATCTGTCCTTCAAGGCCCTTTAAACCCATTGCTGTAAAAAATTAAAAAACAAAAAAATTTTTTTAAAAATTTTAAAAATAAAACCAAAAAAAAATTTTCCAAAAAAAATTTCTTATAAAACAAATACCAAAAAAATAAAATTTTTTCTTAAAAAATTTTTGGGCCCACGTGGGATTTTTTGGTTAAAGGGGGTGGGCCTTGAAGGGGTTTTCCCGGAAAAGGACCCCCGGGGGAAAGGGGCCGGAGGGGAATCCATAGGGGGAAATCAAATTTCTCTGTGGGTTTTTCGGAAAGGGGTTGGTCCCCCCTTTTAAAAAAAACCGGTTTTTTTTTTGGAAAAGGTTTTTTATTGGGGGAAACCTACAAAAAAACTTGGTTTTTTATTAAAAATACACACCTTTTACTTTAAAATTGCCTTTTGTGAAAAATTCCCATTTTTAGCCCACTTTTTCTTTTGTTTGGGGGGGTTTAAAAGGGGGGGAAAATTTTTCCCAAACAATTTGGTTTTCAAAACCACCCCACTTTAAAAAAAACCCCTTTAATTTTCCCCGGTTTTCGGGGTTACCAAACCTTTTTGTAAAAACCCAAAATTTAAAAGCCTGCCCCACCAAAGGGGGAAAAATTTTTTAATCAAAACCTTTTTTCTGGCAAATTTCCCAAAAAAAAATCCGAATGCCCTGGGGGGTATCAATTGTTATTTTCCAGGGAAAATTACAAGGGGGTTTTTTTTGTTAAAAATTCCCCTTTTTAGTTTCCCAAACTCTTTTTTTTTGTTAAAAAGTGCCTTCAATTTTGCCGGGGTTTTTTTTTTAAGTTTATACCCAATAACCGTACTTTTCCCTTTTTTTTTAAAAACTGGTTTCGTGTTTTTTACCCTATTTTTAAAGAAGTTAGTTTTAAAATTTTTTTATATTTTTTTATTTTAACTGCTCGTTAAAAAATTTTTTTATTCCCACCAAAAAATTTAACCCAAAACCTTTCCCCAACACCGAACACACCCGAAACACCAGCCCGGGGGCACAACAAAATTTACCCCAAAGGCGCGCCCCGGGCCCCGGCCGCCACCAGCAAAAAATTTCAATTGCTTTTTTTTTAATTTCTAAAAACTTTTATTAAAAAAAAGTTTAAAAGAAGAACAACAACCCAACAAAAAAAAAAAAAACAAAAAAACCAAAAACACAAAAACAACCAAAGGTAGTCCCCGGGCAAAAGGGAAAAAATTAAAATATTGTTTTTTTAAAACCGGGACCCCTTTTTTAAAGGGTTTTGAAAATAAATCGGGCTTTAAAATTTTCACCCCAAATAAAAAAACCCCTTTTTACTTACTCCCGACAAACCAAAATCCAATTTTGGGCCCAAATTTTTAAAACCCGTTTTTCCGGTTAAAAATTTGGCCTGTTTAAAAGGAAAAAACCGAAAAAAATAATTTAAAAAAAAAATTAATTTCCCAAAGGGGGTTTTTTTTCCGAAAGGGAAAACCGGAAAAATTAAAAAACACCCCGGAACTTTAAAAACCAAACCCTTGTTCAAATTGAAAAAAAAAATCTAAGAAAAACCAAAAAAATTTTCCCCAAAAAAAAAAAAAAACCAAATTTCCCCCCCTTCTTTACAAAATCCCCAAAAATTTTTTCTTTCATTGGGAAACAGGGTTTTTAATTTTTCGCTTTTTTTTTAGTTGTGCCAACAACAAAAATCAGGGAATTATTCCCCGAGGAAAAAAGGAACCCCTTTTTCCCCTAGGCCCCCAAGCTTTTTTTTCTTTAAAAATTTGGCCCCAAAAAACGTAAAAAATATTTGAACAGGGTTTAAAGGCCTCCAAGGCCCAACAAAAACTTTTTCTGGGTTTTTGTCCCTTTTTTCTTGGAAAAGGGTTTCCCAACGGCCTAAGGGGTTTACTGTTTGGGATGTTCTAAATTTTTTTAATTTTTGTTATTTTTCCCCTTTTTGGGGGGTTAGTCCCCCTGGGAAAACCTTTTTTTTTTATTCAATTGGTTTCAAAGTTTTAAAGCAGCTTTTTTGGGCCCTTTAAATTCCCTTCCAT
>JAMYXO010003658.1:0-15000 GCA_033310375.1 Conus canariensis | reverse complement strand
GCTTAAGGGGGGGAAAAAAAAAAAAATTTTTTTTCTTTCCCCCTTGAATTTTAAAAAAAATTTTTTTTTTTTGGGAAAAAATTTTTTTTTTCCGGCCCCCCCCCCCCCCCAAAAAAAAAATTTTTTTTTTAATTTTTTCCCAAAAAAAAATTTTTTTAAAAATTTTTTTCCCCTTCAAAAACCCCCCCCCAAAAAGTTTTTTTTTAAAAAAAAAAATTTTTTTGGGAAATAAAAAAAAAAAAAAAAACCCCCAAAAAATTTCCCCTTTTTTTTTTAAAAAAAATTTTTTTTAAAAAAAAAGGAAAAAAAAAATTTAAAAAAAAAAAAACCCAAAAAAAACCCCGGGGGGGAAAAATTTTTGGGGGGCCAACCCCAAAAAAAAAAACCCCCCCCCAAAAAAGGGGGGGAAAAAAGGGGGGTTTTAAAAGGGCCCCCCCCCAAAATTTAAAAAAAAAACCCCCTTTTTAAAGGGGGGGGAACCCCCCCCCAATTTTTTCCCCCCTTTTGGGGGAAAAAATTTTTTTTTTTTTTTTAAAAAAAAAAAAACCCAAAAAGAAAAAAAAGGGGTTTTGGGGGGAAAAAAAAAAAAAATTTTTGGAAATTTTTTAAAAACTTTTTTTTTAAAGGGGAAAAAAAAAAAAAAAAAAAAAAAATTTTTTTGGGGAAAAAAAAAACCCAAAAAAAAAAAAAAAACCCCCCCCTTTTTAAAAAAAAAAAATTTTTTAAAAACCCCCCCCCCCCCCCCCAAATCCCCCCCCCCCCCAAAACCCCCACACCCCCCAAACCCCCCCCCCCCAAAAACCCCCCCCCCCCCCCTCCCCCCCCCCCCCCCCCCCCTCCCCCCCCCTCCCCCTTTTTCCCCCCCTTTTTTCCCCCCCCCCCCACCCCCCCTTTTTCCCCCCTTTTTTCCCCCCCCCTTTTCCCCTTAAAAAAACCCCCCAAAAAAACCCCCTTTTAAAACCCTTTTTTTTCCCATTTCCCCTTTTTTTTAAAAAAAAAATTTTTCCCCTTTTAAAATTTTCCCCCCCCCCCCCTTTTTTTCCCCCAAATTTTTTTTTTTTTAAAAAACCCCCTCCCCCCCTTTCCCCCCCCCCCCCCCCTTTTTTCCCCCTTTTCCAAATTTTTTTAAAAACCCCCCCCCCCAAAAAAAATTTTTCCCCCAAAAAAAAAAAAAACCCCCCAAAATTTTTTTAAAAAAACCCTTTTTCCCCCCCCCCCCCCCTTTTTTTTCCCCCCCCCCCAAAAATTTAAAAAAAAAACCCCCAAAAAAAAATTTTTTTCCCCTTTTTTTAAAACCTTTTTAAAAAATTTTCCCCCCCCAAAAAAAAAATTTTTTCCCCCTTTTTCCCCCCTTTTAAAAAACCCCCAAAAACCAACCCCCCCAAATTTTAAAAACCCCCCCAAAAAAAACCCCCCTTTTAAAAACCCCCCCCCCTTTTAAACCCCCCCCCCCCCCCCCCCTTTCCCCCCCTTTTCCCCAAAAAAAACCCCCTTTTTCCCCCCCTTTTCCCCCCCCCCCCAAAACCCTTTTTTTCCCCTAAAAAATTTTCCCCCCCCACAAAAAAAACCCCCCCCTTTTTTTTTAAAAATTTTTCCCCCAAACCCCCTCTTTAAAAAATTTTAAAACCCCCCCCTTTTTTTTTGGGGGTTTATTCCCCCCCCCCCCCTTTTTTAAAAAAATTTTTCCCCCCCAACCCCCCAAAACCCCTTTCCCCAAAATTTTTTCCCCCCAAAATTTCCCCCCCCAAAAAACCCCAAAAACCCCCCCCCCCCCCTTTTTTTTTTTTTCCCCCCCCCCCTTTTTAAACCCCCCCCCTTTTTTTAAAAACCCCCCCCCCTTTTTCCCCCCCTTTTAAAATTTTCCCCCCCCCCTTTTTCCCCCCCCCCCTTTTTTTCCCCCCCTTTTTTTTTTTCCCCCCCCCCTTTTTTCCCCCCCCTTTTCCCTTTTTTTTCCCCTTTTTTTTTTCCCCCTTTTTTTTCCCCCCTTTTTCCCCCCAAAAAAAACCCCCCTTTTTTAAAAAATTTTCTTTTTTTTCCCCAACCCCCTTCCCCCCCTTTTTTTTTTTCCCCCCCTTTTTTTTTTTTTCCCCCCCCCCCCTTTTTTCCCCCCCCAAAAAACCCCCCCCCCCTTTTTTTTTTCCCCCCCTCTTTTTTTTAAACCCAAATTTTTTTTCCCCCCCCAAATTTTTTTTTCCCCCCAAAAAACCCCCAAAAAACCCCCCTTCCAAAAAAAAATTTTTTAAACCCCCCCCCCAAAGGAACGAGGTTTGTAGAGTGTTTCCAGAGAGGTTTGACCTGGTCTTGCCCACATAAGCGGGAAAAGGGTTTCATGATTGCGACAATAAAAGGTCAACAATTGCATCTTTTAGTGTTCATGAAAATCTTGTTTTGCCACACCCCTCATAGAAAAAGACCCCCTTTTAAAAGGCTTTTTCCCCATCCCCCAAAATTTTCTTTTTGATTTCCCAGGGGTTTTCCCCAGTTTCTCTTTGCCCGGTTTTTTCGGGAGATCGAGAGGTTTTAGGGGACCCAGTCTCTCAGGACAGCCTTTTTTGTCCCCAAGGGAAGCATTGGTTGGTTCAAAACTTTGCGGGGGGGGGGGCGGGATTAAAAACCCCAAATAAAGTCCACGTCTGGCCCTGGTTTTTTTTTTCTCTTTGTCATTCTGTGCTTCTGTCTCCCTTTGCCTCCATCCTTTTTTCCTTTTTTTTCTTCCCTTCACCCTTCTCGTTCGTCTTTTCTATTCCCCCTTTTCAAAAACTCTTCTCTTTTTTCCCCCCATTCTTTTCCCCTTCTGCTCTCGTCTGTTCATTCTGTCCCCCATCCCTTTCTTTGTCCCCCCCTTTCCTCCCTCCATCTCTCTTTTTTGTTTTCCCCTTTTTTTTCCCCCATCCTCTGCTTTTTGGCCCCCCCCGCTTTTTTTTTTTCTCTTCATCGTCTTTCCCGTTTTTTTCTTACCTCTTTTCCCCCTTCTCTTTGTTTTTCATTCTTCTTTTCCTCTTTTTCTTCTCTTGTTTTTCATTCTTTCCTCCATCCTTGCTCTTGGTTTTCCCTTTTTTTCCCCGTCCTTTTTTCCCCTTGTTTGCCCTTTGCTTTCTCCAAATTTTTTTCTTCTGCATCCCCTTTTTCAATTCTTTCCTCATCTTTTGGTTTCCCCCCTTCCCCTGTTTTAAATTTTTGACTCCGGTCTACCTCTTTTGTTGGGCTACTCTAGGTTTTTGTGCTTTTTTAAGAAGAAATCATCGATTCTAGTTCGGAGTTTTAGCAAATTGCCCACATGCTTTTCCAAAAAGATATTTGAAAAGCTTCAAAAAGGGTTTCATGATGCTTCATTGCCGTCTGGTGCAAAAAGTAAAATTTTTTAATTTTGTAAACATTCCAAAGCGTTTTGCTTTAAAAAATCTTTTTTTCGTTCTGCACAGTTTTTCATCTTTATCTGAGGCGTTTTGTGAAGGTTTTTTGGGGCATTTTTTGTTGATGCAGCTGGGGACAGGTCGTGGCGGGAGGATGCTGACCCCCTTGTTTTCAACATGTCATCAACAGTGAATTTCTCTTTGGGGGAATGGGTTTTATTCTTCCCCAAAAGTCTCTTCAGAATTTTGGGTTTTCCCGTTTTTTCATGGTAAATAGGTCTTTTTCCCTTCCCGTGCAAGGTTCTGTGTCTTTGTCAGGGCCCGAAGCCCGCTTTGAGAAAAACAGTTGCTGTTGTCATTGGGGTCCAAATTTATCCCATGCCTGCTTTCGGGTAAAATTCTGCATTTCCAAGAGGCTGAACTGGTAGTCTTTTGTTGTGCCCCCAGTGTTTATGTAAGCTACAGCTTTAGAACCTTTTTCGTTCTTATTTTACTTTCAAGTTTTTGTATGAACCGCCCTCACATGGTTGCAGCTTGGAAAGGGTTTCAAGGGGTGGAAGAAAAAAGACGTTTGTTGTCTTAACCCCCTGGGGAAAATTTTTTGTGGGCGCACCCAAATTTTCCGAACAGGGGGAACTTTCCGTTTTTGTCTTGCAGATTCTGTCAAAAGGGGAGCAGCCAAAGTTTGGAAAAATTTTCCCAGTCCCTCCAAGCCTTAAAGATTGGCCTGGTACTCCACTGGCAGCTTTTTCACTCCCTTGAAACCACGGGGGTTTCATGAACTTGCCCCAAAATGTCGAAGGGGGGGGAAATTTTTTATACCGTCCAAAGTTACAAAAAAAAACATTTACGTGATTCTGGGCCCTTGGGGGTTTTTTTCCCCCGAGCACGGGCTCCCTTAAACAAAAATGTTTTGTCGGGGAGGAGGTCCAAAAACACGCTGTTCTCAAGATTGAAACATCCTTAGGCAAAAAGTTCATCGATTGGCTGAGAATACCCTACCCATTGCCCGTAAAACTTGCCCCACAGCCCCTCTTTCGGGTTTTCCTGATTGAAGGGATAGTCTTTTTTCCAACGGTGTTACCCAACCATAAATAATTTCCTTCTTGTAGCCCAAGAGTTGCTGAAAAATCCTTGTTTGACTTTGAGGACAGGCCCATGATGGGTGTGTTCCGACCTACACTCTGTAGAAATAAAAAAGAGATTAAAAAATTTGATCAAAATGCCCAAAATGATGTTTTAAAAAGGGCAGCTTTAACCCGCCATCAGTTACAGTTGAAAAACTATCCTTACGTGTGTTGTGTGTGTGTTGTGTGTGTGTGTTGTGTGTGGTGGTGTGTGTGTGTGTGTGAAAAGTGGTGTGGTGGGTGTGTGTGTGTGTGTTGTGTGTGTGTGTGTGTGTTTGTGTGGCTCCCCAGGACAGTACCGCCGCAAAATCCAGAAATGGACCAGTTCCATTTTCGTTGCTTTGCAGACCCCGGGACATCACTGCGAAGACCGTGTCACGAACCGGAAAAGTCCCCCGACGTGTGATTGCCGTATCGAGGCCCTGACATGCAGTCAAGTTGAGAGGGTCAGCCCACGTGATGAGAAGGGAAGACACCCGTTTTCCCAAAAAAAAGCTTTCTGCTCCGAATGGCCAATGGAAAAAGAAGAAGGGAGGCCAGACAAGCGTAAAAAAGACTACTAAAGCAACCCTTGCGGGTTTTTAACATCAGTTTTGGGTTTGGGAAGGTAATTGCTGCCAACCGCACTGTGGAGACAGGAAAACCCAAAGGGGGTCAAGGCCCCGAGTGCGACCCCAGGAGCCTTGAGCCAAAGTAGGCCGGAGGACGAAGAGTAAACCCCAGCAGCTCCCGTAGTGCCTGTGTGGGAGGATCTGGCATCGGAGTTGGGTTGGGGCCTCACCAAAGGCCCCACTGACGTATGTCGCTTTGGAGGACACCCATGATGGTGTGTGTGTGTGTGTGTGTGTGTGTGTGTGGTGTGTGGGGGTTTTTTAAAAATATGCGGTAAATTTTTTAATTCTTAATTTTAAAAAATCAATAAATTGTTACCATATGTTGTTCTGGGGATTGCATCAGAGACAAATTTTTCACCATACAAAAGATTTTTTAAGCCTTGTGTAGAGAATGTTTTAAAAATGAGGTTGGAATTTTTTTAAAATTTGTCTCGGAAAGAACATGAAGTTTGAAAGAGAGAGAGAGGAGAGAGGAAGAGGGGAAGCGTGTGTGTGTCGCGCGCATGCGACCCACCAAGTATTTAGAGAGTAAAAAAGCTAGCGATTTTCTGAATTGGATTTAAACAGGTACCCTAAGTTGTAGGCTTTTTAATTATTGTGTAGTAAAGGTGAAATAAAACGAAAAATCGAAATAGCACGTGTTTCCTTGTTTTTACCCAAGTTTCTCAATAGTGCACATGGGGAAAAACAAGCGAGAGGAAGAGAGAGAGAGGGGGGGGGTGTGGAGGGGGGGGGGGGGAAAGAGTTTTGTGTGGAGGAGAGAGAGGAGAGAGAGAGGGGGGGGGGGGAGGGAGGGAATGATGGGGGAGGGAGGAGAAAGAGAGAGGAGTGAGTTGGGGGTTTGTGTGTGTGTGGGGTTTTGTGTGTGTTTTTGAGAGAGGAGAGGAGGAGAGAGAGAAGAGATGGGGGGGGGGGGGGGGGGGGGGGGGGTAGTACATAACAAAACCTCGTTGGGGACAAACCTTTTGCGGGAGTTGATTGTCCTCATGTTTCGTTCCCCATTCTTTTGCTGTAGTTTGCGGGTCAGTTGTACTGAAGAAAGGGATTTTTGTATTTGCCCCTTTGTTTTAAATGTTGAAGAGAGAAAGAGGAATTGAAATTCTTAGCAATAACGTTTTTTTCTTTTCGGGTTTTCTCCCAGACCCAAAAATTTCGATTTTTCTTTTCTGCGAGTTTTGCTTGTTTTTTGGTTTTTGTCCCCATTTCCTTTACATTGTAAAAAGTTTTCCCTTGCCTGGTGTAAAGAGAGAAAGGGTGGGGGCGAAGTTAAAACCCCCTTCGTAAAAAGGCCCCTGTGTTTTGTCTAGCTTGCATGGATGGCGAATCAAGGGCCCATACCCTGTCCCCCCAATTTGTGACTGCATGTGGTTTTTTTTTTTTTCTAGTTGTGTGGGGCCCCACCGAAAAAATCTTTAAAACAGCGGATTTTTACACCCCGGGTAAAGTTTCCCCAGGGGCAGTAAACCCTGTTTTTAAAAGCGAGTTTTCTTAAAGAGTTTCTTAATCGAGGTTTTTTAAAGTAATGAAAAAGAACCCTTAGCAGGGGTAAAACCTTTTGATTTTTTTGCAGTTTTTTTTTTAAAACCGATTTTCATATAACCGGATTTACTGTATGTATGTATGTAAGTATGATTTTTGGGGGATGAGGGGTTTTTTGTATGTTGTGTAATATCCATTTTTGTACTTTGTTTTATTATGAAAATTTAAAATTTTTAATGTATGGTTTGCTATGTTGGTTAACACGTTAAATTTGTTATTTGGCCCAGGGTTTTTGGCATTGTCTTTGATTTGGGGTTTAAGGGGCTGAAATCATTTTTTTAAAAAGAAAAGTTCTTACTTCAAGGCGGAAAGAAGACCTTTTTTTTTTTCCCCCTTTGCAGTGCAAGCATTAGCTTTTGAGGGTTTGGGTATGCGTTCATTGTTGAAACTGACATGTCCTTTTTTGGGGCTTTTTGTGAACTTCAATTTCAAAATTTGTTTTTTGAAAAAAAAAAAAAAAAAAAAAATTGTACCGTTTAAAACCCTGTGTGTGTAATATTTGTGTAGTGGTACTTCGTTTTAGTTGTTCAATCTTTGTGTGTTTTTGTGGTGTGTGTGTGTGTGTGTGTGTAACCTTACATTTTAAAGTCTTCCAGAATGTGTATGCATGCATTGTTTTCTTTTTTTCTTTTTTTCTTTTTTTGTTTTCGCTTAAAAAAATAGTTTTCTTGAATTCATCCAAGGTGATTTTGTTGTGGTGTTTTTTTTTTTTTTTTTTTTTTGCGGTGGTGAAAAAAATATAATTGTAAAGGCTGTAAAAGAAAATTTGGGCGAGAAACTCGGAGATGGAGTGAAAGTGAGGAAAGACAAAAAACCCAAGTGAAAAGAGCCCGAGAACTGGACCGAGGATAGAAAAATTTTAGGAACCCAAAGGGGGGGTTAAAGGGAAAAGCTGAAATTGGATACAAACATAACAGATCAATCTTTGCAAGTTTTTGGATGAGAAATGTTTATTCTTCAATAAAAAAGTGCACTGATGATGCTTAATATATAATATAAAAAATATTATTTTGCAAAATTTATTGGACAAAAACCATTTTAAACACAATCCCCCCCCCCCAATGCACACACAAAAAGAATTTGGAATAGAGTCAGGGGATTAAGTGCAATTGTGGAAAGTGTCCCATTAGAAAAATTATGCAAAAAGACAAAAAATCAAATTTTTAGTACATTGTCATGTGTTGATTCATGTGCAGTTGTGTGTTGTGTGTGAGCGCGTGCAAGATGATGATGCAACAAATGTGTAGGTATTTAAAATGAGTTGTGCTATGAAAAATGGCTAAATATTGTCTAGTGATCAAGATTTCTTCTTCCAAATCCAGATTTTTTGTTGCTGAGAAATTACCTTCAAGGAAAATTGAACCCCTGAATAACTATCTTCAGAATTTCGTTTTTGGGTCTTAAAAAGAGGGAAATTTATCAGAAAGAAAAAGATCATGCAAAAAATAAGCTTGGAGGAGTGATACTTTAAAATGGGGGGTAAATCTAAAATAGCAAGAGAAAAAAATGCTCACAAAATTTTAACAAGTCGAGGGGAAGCGATTTTTTTTGGGAAGTTAACCAAGAAAAGTGAAGATGGGACTCTGACTAGCCTAACGAGTAAGTTTGGGCCCCTCATTTTCCAAATTTGCATTTTAAATTTCCCCCTATATCTTAGATCATCGGAAGGGGTTTTCTGCTTTGAGTTAACATAAGGTAGATTTGTTTCCCTTTCCTGGTTAGATGAGGCTTTCAATCAAGGTCCTGACATGAAAAATGCATAAACAAACCCTGCAAGTGTTGAAGCCCTTTCCCTTTTTGGCAAAAGGAAGGTGTCATGTCCCAGGGGGAATTTGCCCAAAAAAAAATAAAAAAACACTGCACGTGGTCATGTTCAGCCACCCCCCCCTTTGGGGAGGGCTACCTTGTGGGGGAATTGAAATCATTACACCCCAAAAAATTCACAATAATTACCCCAATTTATAGCTGAGGAAAAGGAAAGGAAACAAAGGAAAATTAAGTAAAAAATGTTAAGCAGACTAGGTTTTTGTAGAGATTTTTAAATTTTTTGTAAAAGAGAAAAAAAAGAAAAGGGAAAGGAGGGGGGGGGGGGGGGGGGGGGGGGAAGAAAAAAAAAAAAAAACGTGAAAAAAAGTCTTTGGTAAAAGACAGTTTGTTGGGAGGAAAAATTCATGTAGAAAATAAGAAAAAGGTCCAATTAAAAAAAAGTTTGGCAGTGGGAAATTCCCGGGATGTAAATTATCAGGGGAAAAAGGGAAAAACTGCCCAGACCCCAAAGTTTAATGCCAGAATCTTTTAATGGGAGGGTAGATCCATACAAAAAAGGAAAAAAAGGGTCAAAAAAAGAATTTTTAAAGAAAAAAAATCTTCATTGGTCTTTTTTAGATTTTTTAAACGCCCAAAAGGGAAAAATGAAAGAATTCCCCCTTCAACCCATCTCCACCACGTACAAGACGACCAAAGAAAAACATAGCTTAGCATAAAAAACCCTCACACAATTGGAAATATCTCTGAGAACTGAGGTGTAACTCATTAAATAGTAAGTTGGAAAGAAAAAAAAATGTAGGGTATTTAAGGGTGTTATTTTAGGGAAAAAAAAAACAAACCAAAAACACAAAAAAAAAACTTCAAAAACCCCTTACGAAATAATGTTAAGAGTTTTACAAAAAGAAAATTTTAGACAAAAAAGAACATAACAAAAAAATTATAAAAACTGATCTAATATAAGCATGGTTTTAAAAAAAGATGCATTGGTTTGAAAGTATTTTCCCAAAAAAAAAAGAAAAGAATTTTACACATCTGTGGGCACAAAAAAAAAAGCATTCCTACTGACATTTTTTTTTGATCTATTTATAAAAAAAATATGAAATTTATGTAAATGCCCCTCTGAGTTCAAACCTGTTGAGCAAGTGATCGCAGTCTGTTCCCTTAACTGCTCAATTTTTTTTATTTTTTGTTAGTTTCAGCCTGAAAAATATTCTTTTTTCAAAAATATTTATGACCCCTGAACTCCGAATTTTAGTTAAATGAACAAAATTTGCATATGCACTTTTGCAAAAACTGTAGAACAGCAATGCGAATGGGAAGGGGGGTGATTTCGCAACTGAAGACGAACAGTTTCACTTTGTAGTAGTCTTCAGTCAAAGACCCAAAGTTCCTGTAGGCCCATGTGTAAAAAAACAAATAATGCTCATCAGCGAAAACTCAAGACATAACCAATGTTTTACCCCTTTAAAGGATGTAAAATTTTTGCTCTTTAGTTGGGTTTTAGTGTTGAGCTGGGGATGCAAAGATCACTGGTTGACCATTGTGGGGTACTAATTGGGAAGGGAGAGGAAATGGGGAGAGGATGTGGGTGGGGGGGGGGGGGGGGGGTTTCGAGTGTGGAGAGATTTGGGGTTTGGGAAAGGTTGCTGTTGGTGGTGGTTCTTTAAAAAATATTTTATTATGCACTGCAGTGTGGGGATGGAGTAAATTATTTTACATTTTACTAATCCCCCCCCCCCTTTTTTTTCTTTTTTTTTTTTTTTTTTTTCATGCATCTAACCCCATAGGTGTATAGGGCCAAACAAGTAAACAAAACTGCTATACCCCAAAAAAAAAAAACCAAAAAACCAAAAAAAAGTTCTCAGCAAATTGCCCCACACCAGACCAAAACAAGAATAAAAAAAAGGTCACAATGCCCTACCAAAAGCCATAACATGCTGGACCTAAGTAATTTCTCCTGTCTCACCCGATATGGAACCATAGAAAAAAAATGGATTTTATAAAGAATATCTATTCATTTTCCCGTCACAAAACCCGTATGCCCCCCTTTTCCCCGGGGGTCAAAAACCCTCTCTTTACAATTTTTTCACCTTATGTGACTCCCTCTTATATCTCCCTTCATTCCACTCTCTTTCCCTCCCTCTTTAAAAAATAAACAAAAAATGAAAAACCCTGAAGGCAAAAAAAGAAAAATATGAGGCCCAAATTCCCGGCTTAAATCTCAAACATGGGGAAGATTTTGTTCTCCTCCCTTCACCCCGACCCCTTTAAAAAAAGAACTTTTTTTACAAATAAATGGAAATACTAGACTCCCTAAAATGGTGCCCTTTTTTAAGAAGATGAGGGAAAAATAGCAAAAGGAACCCCGCTTTCCCCTGAAAAAAAAAAAAAAAAGATATTTATTTTATGGCTCAAAAATTGTATTACCATAGAAAAAAATAAGAAAGCGAAAAAAAAAAGGTTTAGAGATTAGTTTGTTTTAACCAATGTCCACTGACCCAAAAATTTTACTTTTTCATATAAAAGAACATCCTTTAACATGTAGTGACCCCTTCAGGCCTTGATGAATAAGATTGTCCTAATGCAGCGCCAAATGTTTTTCATCCTAGTTTACCCCAAAAAATTTTTTAATCAAAAAACATTGAAAGTTATTTAAAAAAACACAGCAACAAATGGCAAAATTTTAAAAATTTAAAATGTTTGAAAATTAACAACAAAAATAAACATAAATAACAAAAGCTGTGATGGACCTGAGAACAGACGCTTGTGCGTTTGGGCGTGTTACACTTATACCTAGCTGCCCCAAAAAAACCCCACACCCCAACAACAAAACACACACACCCCCAAGCACATCATGTACAAGAGAAAAAAAGGTTACAAGAATTTTAAAAAGAAAGAGAAAGGGTTCAATGGCAGAAAAAATTGTGACAAACATGGAATACTTTACTAAACAGTAAAATTCGAATTGTATAAATGGAAAAAAATATCAGTACAACAAGCAAAAGAAAATTCATGTGCAAGCCGGGACGTACGCACGCACACACACACGCAAACATCTAACATTTAAACCAGAAAAATTATGAAATTTCTTAGGAAAGCCCTTAAAAAGGGGTTTTAGGTGCCAAAAATATCAATGGCCAAAACCTCACTTTCCTTTCCCCTAAAAATTTCCTTTAATTTCTTTCCCCCCCTGAAAAACAAGACTCTGCTATTGAGAATACTAAAAAGAATAAACATCGTAGAAAAAAGGGGTATTATGAAATAAGAACTTGCGAGTTTTATGAACAGAAGATGAAGAAACAAGAAAAAAAAAAAACAAACCTTATGCTCGACTGTGTAAAAGAATACAAAAACAGGGAAAAAAGTTGTTATGTAGATAATTGGAAACTGACGAGTGTGTCGAATAAAGTTTATAGAACAAGAAAAAAAAAAAGCAAATGAAAATTTCCCATCCTTTGCTTTGTTGCATGTCTTCCCGTTTTTTGTTGGTCAAAACAAGAGCACAGCATTGCTCAAATTTTATAACGGGCCCCCTCCTTGACTGTTTTGAACTGATTATTGAAGTCCGTTAATTCCCCTTTTCTTCCAGATCTTTCACATGTTAATCCAACAAATTGGCAAAAAGTCCCTTTTGTCGGCTGTTTTTAATTTGGAATTGCTTTGTGGAATGGCATGATTTTCGTGTGTCTTTCTCCGTTTTATGCTTTCAAATATAGGTGGACATCTCTTCAAATTCAAAATGCATTTTTTTTTTTTTTTCTTTCATGACAGTCTTCGCATTTTTTTGTTTACATTTGTATTCTATCAATGTGAGAGTTGGGGTGATGATGTATTATGTGGTGTGTGTGTTTTGTGGTGGGTGTGTTGTGTGGTGTGTTGTGCCCCCGTTATGTGTGGTGTGGTGTGGTTTTTGGGGTGGTGTGTGTTTTTTGGGGGTGTGTTGGTGGATGTGAGGGGGCTGCGTCGTGAGGTGAGCAGGGATGTGGATTGTGGTGTCGTGGTTATTTCATGGTTCTGGAGTTAAGCGCCAAGTGTTTCAAACCTGACTTTGTCTTTGCTTTTTTAAAGTGCTTGAGTCAGCAAGATGGGGCTATTATCCCCCTTTTTGAAAGTGTCTGAGCCCGCCAAGATGAAGGCTCATAAATCCTCCTTTTTTAAAGTGTCTGAGCTAGCCAAGTGGGGTCTAAATCTCCTTTTTTTAAGGCTTGAGTCAGAAGATGAGGGCTTAAATTCCTTTTTTAAAGTGCTTGGTAGCAAGATGGAGGCTTAAATCCTCCCTTTTAAAGTGTTGGCTCAGCCCAAAATGAGAGGCTCATAAATTCCTTTTTGAAAATGCTTGAGTCAGCCAGTGAGAGGCTATAAAAACATTTTTATTTTTTACTATCTATTAGTTTCCCTTTTATAATCATAAAAATTAATATTAATTGAAATTTAGTTTTTATTGGTTCAACAACACAACCAAAACCCACACACAACACAAAACACCACCAAAACACAGTTGTTTAAATGAACAAATATCCACAAAATGTAAAACAGAACGAGGCTTAAGTAGTAAGCAAGTTAACAAGATATGTAAAATTGCTGGTTAAAATTTGATACACAGTTCTGTCACTGCTTTAAATATGTTTCCCAAAAACATAGTCGATAAGGGCCCCTTTTGTTTTATGTAAAAACGCAAGTAGAGGAACAAAAAAAAATCTTTTTTTTAAAACATTCAGTTGGATGTAACAATAATTGCAAGAAACAGTTTTACTGGCTATTTGGAAGGTTAAATATCATGCAAGTTTTGTGCCCAAAAACCGCGAAACAAATAAGTATCCCTTTTGGGGAGGGAGGTGGGGGGGGACGGATAAGGGTTGCCCCCTTGACTATGGGGAGTGGTAGTAATTGCGTTTAGACCCTTAACTGAAAAAACTTTTTTTTTGGAAAAAAGTGGTGTAAATTTCATAGACAAAAATATGAATTTAGGTTGAAAAACACTAGGTAATGGGGCTTTAAGTTATAAGATCACAAAAATTGTTTACGTATTAGAAAAATTGCATTTTTAAAAAAACATACCACTCACTAAAGAGAAAGCATGAAAGAAAAGTTAGAAGGAAAGTTTAAAAAATCGTTTTTTTTCTGCTCTTTTGTTTATAATCAAGCCTTTTGCCAAAATTTTATTTTTCCCGTGCTGACGATTGAATAGAATTGATTAAGATAATGCTACGATTTTTCCCTTCTTGGTCTGAGACGGCAGACAGGGCGTACTCAATGTTTACTTTTGACATATCTGGCTAAGAGGCTGGGATAAGGCATTGCGTGTTGGTCAGGAAAAATGAGCAACATTCCAAAAATTTGGTGGATTTTTTAGTGTAATCCCCTTCTTTCCCCTGGAGTCTACAAACACAATTTTAGGTATGTGCCGGGAGGGTGAAAAATTTCCCCAAAAAAAGATGGCTTAGTGGGGAAACGAATCCAACCCCCCAGCCCCGAGTCCTGAAATAAAGCTTTGCCATGGATGATAAACAAGATAAATAAAAGACTTTTAAAGTGCTGTAGGTATGAAGTGGCTAGAGGTAATGAAAAAATATTTTTGATCATGTATATTTCTTTTTATTTCTTTTCCAACCACCCTGAATGTAGTGTTCTTGAATGGTCATCATTCCCCAAATTTTCCACTCCACCTTTGGATCAGAAATTCTCTTCTGTTACCTGTCTTACCCTTTTTTTTTCCCTATGTTGATTTTTATAAATATTTTGATTACAAGGGGTTTACGGTGGTAGTGTCCCAAAATATTTGTGTGTATTCTTTTCTTTTTTTTTCTTTTTTTTGTGAAATTTCCAATGTAAGTGTCTGTAAACCCCAGTGACCTTTTCCCCTTCCCCACCCGTCTACTCATCCCAACTTCAATGTGGTCCCTTTCTGCACAAAATTTCAATTATTTCTTTACCTTCTGACATCGCTCCACGTGGTCGTCCATCCAGGCCCAAAAGATTAATCCTTTTTAAGAAAAAATTTTTGGAGCAGCCAGAACTCAGCTAAATTTTCAGGGACCTGAACAGGCTGTGGGCAAAGGGGCCAAGGTTAAAATGTTTTCAACCGCAAGAGTTTGTGTTTTCTAATTTGAAGCCACAGTTTGTTAAAAAAAATTTTTTTTTTTTTTAAATAAAAAAAAAACAAAATTGGGAAATCTTAGGAGTGATGAAAATTTGCTAAAAATGAAACCCCCCGACGAAAAAAAAAAAAATCTTGTAGATAATTTGAAACTATTCTGAAATTTTCTTTTTCCGAATGGATTTTTTTGGTTTAAAAAGAACTCTACGCTTTTTTACTGTCATGAAAAAATATTAATGCAGGTGGTGAATGGTTGCTGACAAGGAAAAGTTTGTTTTGCTTGGAAAAGCAGAAATTTGTTACTATTTGAAATGCCCTTTTGTTGTTTCCATTAAACAAATAAAGTTTTGAAGATTTCATTAGGAAAAAAATGACGCTAATAAAGGGTCAAATGTAACTGTCCCTGGTTGTCAAACCCTTTTTTTTTTTTTTTTCAAATTAAACTTGTACCCAATTGAAAGTACACCCCCTGAAAAAAACCCCCTCACATATATAATTAAAAA
>JAMYXO010003657.1:7500-15000 GCA_033310375.1 Conus canariensis | reverse complement strand
CTCTCTCTTCTCTCTCTCTCTCTCTCTCTCTCTCTCTCTCTCTCTCTCTCTCTCTCTCTCTCTGGGTACCAAGAGAAGGAGGAGGAACTGAGCCATTTTCACGACCAGCCACAGGAATGAAAACCTCAAAGTAGGCGACTGACTGCCTGACAACCGAATTACTGCCAGTCAGACTCTGATCACAAAGCCTACGAGCTTTGGTAGTGCAGGTTGATCGTAATTCTCCTTTTATACCACAGGGATCATGCGAGACATTTAGTTCCAGAAGTTGTGCTGGGGGAAAGGGGAGGGGATGGAGAAGGAGGGGGATCAGAGTGAGGGACGGGGGGGGGGGGGTGTGACTATTTCTGGTTGCCTGGTTGACAACAGGGATGTGTTACAAGACGATGCGAATATAACAGTAGTGATTTGTGTCGTCTCTGATCCAAACTCCTTATCATCCTCCTCAAATTCTTCAGACAGAAAAACGATCTGAAGCTGAAGCTGCACCAGTATGGGATCACAGGCCACATGTACAACTGGATCAGCCAGTATCTGACCAACAGAAAAGCTCGGGTACAAAATAGAAAGCACCCAGAGTAAGCAAAAAAAAAAAACAATGAAAGAAGGTGCCCCACAAGGTGGAGTTCTCTCCCCCACGCTGTTTATCATCTTCATGAATAATATCCTGGATGACATCCCTACATGGATCCATAGTGCAATTTATGCAGATGACCATGTCATCTGATGCTCTGAACAATTATGCTACAACAGCCACAGTAAGGATCCAGGAGGCCATGAACAAGATCGAGACATGGACAAAGAAATGGCTTGTGACCATCAATGCCAGGAAAACAGCATACACCATCTTCAGCCTGGCTATAAAAAAGTGCATGCCTCCAGGTGAATGGTCACATCCTTCCACAGAGCAAGTCACCAACCTGTCTAGGAGTCACCTTTGACTCAAGAATGACCTGGAAATGACAGATCGACAACTGCACGGCAAGAGCCAGACTGCGCCTAGCATTGATGAAAAAATTATCAGGAACACCCTGGGGTGCAGACCACACCATTCAGAAAAAGCTGTACCTTGGACGAGTAAAACCTGTCCTTGAATATGGAACAGCTGCATGGGGGACAGCATCCAAACCAACTTTTAACCAGGCTCAATAATACAGAATCAGGCATCCCGGATCATTACAGGTGCACTCATGTCAACTCCGATCCAAGCCATGGATACTCTAACAGGATTTCAAAGCCTCGAAAGCAGACGAGGTACTAAAGTTCTCATACAATCTGCCAAGTTTAAGAGGGCACAGAATCACCCCATGCACAAAAGAATGTTAGAGTCCACCAAGTGCAGACTGAAGCGCAGCAGCTTTGTGCATAACGCACGCAGAAAGTATCGTGATTTTTTTTTTTTTTTTGCAGTAAGGGAACAACACAATTCCATCACATAGTTCACTATCATCATGGAAAAGAAATCCATTCCCAGAAATCAGAGTCACCATTCCTGGCATTCTAACAAAGGGCATACAGTCAGAACTGGAGAGGAAAGCAGTAACCCTTGACTACATAGAGCAACATATCCCAAAGAGTTCTGGACACATGCATATACAGATGACTCAGCAGATGAGGCTACCAGAAACGAAGATTGAGGAATTTTCCTGAAGCTGATGGATGGAACTCCTGTATGACAAGTCATTCCGACTGGCAAGTTCTCCACAAACTTCAAGGCTGAGGCAGATGCACTACAGTCAGCAGCCAAAACGCTGTATGAGAATAGAGGGGCAATACATACCTAAGTCGTCATCTTCTCTGATGCTTTGTCAGTACTGCAAGCTGTTAAAAAATCCTCGAAACAAGGAACTCATCTCCCCTTGTCTCTACCCTGGCCATTCTGCAGCAGTCCACTGAGAACATTGTCATCAATTGGATGCCCTCACGCTGCAATATATATGGCAATGAGGAAGCTGACCAACTGGCAAAGGAAGGAGAAGAGCAGCCCCAAAATGGAGCAGGAAGTCTACTTTGAAGAAATCAAAAGTGTTATAAAAAAAAAAAATGGCATGAGCAGCACCCAGATTTCAACAAGAAGGATGCACACTGCCTGCTGCCCAGCTCAGACCAAGTGAGCATTGTCAGACTGAGGACAGGGCAGTCTAGACTGAGACATCACATGATCACACAACTCCACATTGGCGAGTCTTCAAGTTGCCCATGCGGCACAGCCCCAGTGACAGTGGAGCACTTCCTGCAGGACTGTCCCACACATAAAAAGCTAAGGGCAGAGACCTGGCCTGCCAACACACCGATGAGGGAAAAGCTTTATGGATCACTGGAGGGCTTCCATCGTACAGCAGCCTTGCCAGTGCCTCTGGGGTTCCTGTCTGAGTAAACGAAGAAGAAAACGAAGATCATTAAATTCAATAAAAAACACAAAACACCGTCTGTTTTAGCGCAAGCTTTCGAGCCACTGCTCTTCTTCAGGCCGCATGACAACAAGTGACGCAATAGAAAAAAATGACGTCCATTGGTGACATTCTCTGTGACATCATCTATCTCTCTCTCTCTCTCTCTCTCTCTCTCTCTCTCGTGCACAACTCCATCATCCTCCGTTTCTCTGTTCAGTCAGACCCACACATTGAGCCCTTGTGGATAGTTCGTCTTGAGTTTGTATCTCCAGAACCTCTCCCTCTCTCTTCGCTTATTGATGTCAAGATTTTTCATAAGTTCGATGACTGTGCAGCGGAGGTCGGTCAACTGGTGACCGGGGCCATTGAAGTGTTTGGCAACCAAAGTGTCCTTCTTGTGCCTGATGTCGTACCTGTGGGCATAGAAGCGCTCCGCCAGGGTATTGCCAGTCTCCCCAACATACTGCACATCATGACACGCTGCACAGTCAATCAAGTACACTAGATTGTTGGAAGTACAGTAGACCGCATCTCTGATGTTAAAAGTTTGACCTGTCCTGACGCTGGTGAAGTTAGGTGATTCCTGCAGATGTTCTTTGCAGATGATACACCGTCGTTTGTCACATTTGTGGCAACCTGTTGCATCTTCATGTGCATCTTCACCTTGATCGCCAATACCAGTCTGAGGTACATCAGGGGGCAAGCATGAAGGCATCAGCAGTTTGCGGAGGTTAGTACAGTTTCTTTCCCCCACGATTGGAGGAAATGGAACAGCCTTGGTCATCCTCCTGCTTGAATGGAGGACCTTCATGTATGTCTTGAGCCACTGGCCAAGTGGAGGATTTGAAGGGTTATGGGTGATGATGAACGGCACTCTCTCTGCATTGTTCTTTCTGCTCACATAGTTGAGAGCGTCATTCCTGGAGATAACTTTCACCTTCTCAATGGATGCCTCCACAAGTGTAGCTGGATAGCCCCTCTTGATCAATCTTTGCTGTAGTTCTTTGCTTCTCTGCTGGAATTTGTCGTCCTCAGAACAAATGCGGCGTATGCGTAGGCACTGTCCGTATGGTATCCCCCTCATGCAGTGTCGTGGGTGACATGAGTTGAACGGCAAGTACATATGCGCATCAGTTTCTTTGGTGTGCAGGTCAGTGGTGATCTGACCATTTTCGATGCTGACGCTGACATCCAGGTAAGGGATAGCCACTGTTCCATAACTGGCGGTGAACTTGATCGTTGGATGCTGCATGTTTAGCCAGGTCAGAAACTCCTTCAAGTTCTGCTCACCCTGCATCCACAACATGATGATGTCATCGATGTATCTATGCCACATGGCGAGATCAATGTGCCATGGAGACTGTGCCAAGATCCTCTTCTCCAGCCAGCCCATGAACACATTGGCAATCGATGGTGCCATAGGCGTGCCCATTGCTGTTCCGTGTATTTGTCGGTAGAGCTCTCCGTCAAAGTTGAAGACATTGTTAGACAGGATGTGATTTACAATGTCCAGTAGTTTGGTGGTACTGGGGATCTTGTCTGTAACATGACCAAACTCACTCATCATTTCTGCCAGGGATTCGCCAACTTCATGATGAGGAATGTTGGTATAAAGTCCTACCACATCTACAGTGACAATCAGGGTGTCCTCAGGCAAAGGTCCACTCGTGGTTTTCCAGTCTTCCAGAATTTGAAGGAAATGTGTAGTATCCTTCACGTATGATGGTAAAGCACGGACTACAGGCTGAAGCCAAAAGTCTACCAGTTTTGACAGATTCTCAGTTGGTCCATTGACTCCAGAGATGATAGGTCTTCCAGGTGGATTCTGGCGGTCTTTATGAACCTTGGGTAGGTGATAGAACTGATGAGTCCTGACTGCATTGACATCTACAATCTTGCCCCATTTGTAGCAGTTCTCATCAATGACTTTGGCATCACGTAGATCTGCGAAGTGTCCGTTGGAGACCTGTGCAATTTGGACTGTAGTGTCTTGCTGCAGCTTTTCATAATGTCCAGTATTCTTCAGCTGGTGGTGCGCCTCAGCTTTGTACTGATCAAAGTCCTGCACTACTACTGCTCCCCCCTTATCAGCAGGTGTAATTCTCACCTTTCTATTCTGAACCAGCTCCTTTAGTTCTTTGATGGCCCTGCGTTCATCCTTGCTGAGGTTTCGATGTTTAGGTGGTTGAGAAGATCCTCAAATTCTAAGAAAACGAAGATCCTCAAATTCTAAGGCGCCATCACTGTCATTGTTTTTATTCTGATCGTTCATTATGAAAAGGAAGTTCGAAACATGCAAAGGCGGTACAACACTGAATGGTTACATCCCACTGTATCGCGCGGATCTGGTGGGAAGGCGATCAGGATCTATACAGTGTGTGGGAAGGAGGTCAGGATCTATACAGTGTGTGGGATGGATGGTCAGGATCTATACAGTGTGTGGGAAGGGGATCAGGATCTATACAGTGTGTGGGAAGGGGATCAGGATCCATACAGTGTGTGGGAAGGGGATCAGGATCCATACAGTGTGTGGGAAGGCGATCAGGATCTATACAGTGTGTGGGAAGGAGGTCAGGATCTATACAGTGTGTGGGATGGATGGTCAGGATCTATACAGTGTGTGGGAAGGGGATCAGGATCCATACGGTGTGTGGGAAGGAGATCAGGATCTATACAGTGTGTGGGAAGGGGGTCAGGATCTATACAGTGTGTGGGATGGACGTTCAGGATCTATACAGTGTGTGAGAAGGGGGTCAGGATCTATACCGTGTGTAGGAAGGGGGTCAGGATCCATACAGTGTGTGGGAAGGGGGTCAGGATCTATACAGTGTGTGGGAAGGGGGTCAGGATCTATACAGTGTGTGGGAAGGGGGTCAGGCATCTGTGTGGGATGGACGGTCAGCCATCTGCATGTTTCTTCACGCAGATTTTTGCAGCATGGCTTGCGAATACGAGGGCCTTCCGAGGACTGTTTCTACAGTAACACTTTCTTGAGAAAATGAAAGGACATGATCATGCATACTCTCTCTTCTCTGTCGCATCTCTTTCATCTCCTCATCTCTCTGCTCTCTCTTCCACCACACACACTCCACACACACAGACCTTCACTACTCTCTCTCTCTCTCTCAACCACATCTCTCTCTCTCTCTCTCGTCTCTCTATCAACACAAACATCATACAACACCACCTCTCTCTCTCTCTCTCTCTCTCTTCTCTCTCTCCATACTACCACACACACACAAGCACGCACGCAGCGCGCACGCACGCAGGCACCACGCACGCACACACTCACGCACGCACACACTCACGCACGCACGCACGCACGCACACGCACACGCGCGAACGCACGCACGCACAGACTAGAGAGAGAGAGACAGACACAGAGAGAACAGAGAGACAGAAAGAACAGAGACAGAGAGCTGAGAGAGAGACAGAGCGACAGAAATACAGACAGACAGGCAGACATACATTTAAATGAGAAAAAAAAAGAACAAAAAGAGAACAAACAAGAGAGAGAGAGAGAGAGAGAGAGAGAGAGAGAGAGAGGAGAGAGAGAGAGATTGTCAGACAGACAGTACAGAGAGACAGATGACTTGCTTCGAATCTGGCTTTTGTTTCTTACTGGTGTTGTAACTGTCGAGATCCGACCAGGGGGCAGAAGCCATTATCTGCTGTGATGGAACTATTCTATGCCACCACGTAAATCTAGGCAAAAAATAAAACAGGCTTACATTGCAGCAATACATTCAGACTCCCATCCACGATTTCTGTGCTGAAAATCGGCAATAATGGAACTGCCCTAAACACCCAGTTCAATTTACAAGCAGGGACGCTCGTCAAATATGCATGCACCAAAAATATGGAACATGAGCAACTGTCTCTCTCCTTTTCCCTCCCCCTTCCATCTCCCACTATCGTTATCCCCCGACCTTGCCATTTGTTTTGTTCCACTAAAAAAAAAGTTTTATTTCGAGATAGGCTGCGCGCGCGCGCACGCGCACACACACACACACACACACACACACACACACACACACACACACACCACGCACGCACGCATGCACGCACGCACGCACACACACACACACGCACGCACGCACGCACGCACGCACGCACGCACACGCACGCACGCACGTACGCACGCACGCACGCGCACGCGCCGCGCCACACACACACACACACACCACACACACACACACACACACACAACACGTGGACTCAATCACATGGAGCTGGAAGAACATTGCATGTTTAGACAAAACATGTAAAGTAGAATGACATCTGTCAAAAAGCACTGGTAATGTTACAAAATCGCAACAAATGATATCATTACAATACTCCATACACACGCTGTGATTATAGCTGAGCAGAGAGAGAGAGAGGCAGGGAGGGAGGGAGGAGGGAGGGCAGGAATGTAGAGATGGAGGCGGAGGAGGGGGGTGGTCCGAGGTGAAGTGGGTCAGACAGACATGCGCAGAATGCGTGAAAGAAAAATGACAATGGGGTTCGCACACGTCGATCGTTATCGTCACCCGAACCGAACGTAATCCAGTCGGGTGCGAAGACACAGGGTGGAAAGGAACCAGAGATGCAATGGTCGGTGAATTACATTGGTTTTAGAAACAAAGTGCGTGAGTTAGTGAGTGAGGAGAAAAGAGAGAGAGAGAGAGAGAGAGAGAGAGAGAGAGAGAGAGAGTCAGACAGACAGATGGCGGTGAAAAGTAACAGAGATGGAGTAAAAGCAAAAATGGCGAGGAAACTGCATACACCCATGCACACGCCACCGCCTCCCCTCTTCACACACACACACACACAACACACACACACACACACACACACACACACACACACACACAAACACACACACACACACACACACTTAAAAGCACACAGGCACACACGCACGGCCCGATATCAATTTATATCTACACACCACACACACACACACACACACACACACACACACACACACACACACACACCACACACACAAACCACACACACACACACACAACACACACACACAAATACAGCAAATAAGTAATGTTGTATAGCCCAGCCGACCGCAGTAGCTATACAGGCCGACACCACAGTGAAGTCAAACTCA
>JAMYXO010003657.1:0-2500 GCA_033310375.1 Conus canariensis | reverse complement strand
GCAATAGTCGGTAGGGACTGAAGGAGTTCCTTCCCATGTATTATTTTTATACAGAGTGCCAAATTACAAGATGTTAGCGTTTCTTTCAATACAAATGTTAATACTCTAATAATGTATATTGTTTTGTAGACAGTTCTTAATTCTAAGAGGAAATTTTATGGTATCGTTTTCAAAAGAAAATTTGTGGAAATATCATCAATAGAGTCAACAGAACCTGAACCAGCGGTTTATACTATGTCTGCACAACGGACCCACATTTCTGTTAACTGTTTAGTAGATGGGTCATATGTTGTGTATTCATATTGCTATGTTAAACAGGCCTATGAATTTTACATAAGCAAGATGACAAACAAAGACTTGTATAGGAACAAACTCGGCGATTCTAATTCGTTGTAGTATCGGCGAGTTTGTGGTAACTGTCAGCGGATGTAGAAAGATGCTCACCTACCCCCCCCCCTCCCCCTCACCCTCCCAACTGCCTTCGCGACTACACCATTATTCTGGCCTGTCAAAGGCTTAGTCGACGATGTCATGCGTATGTCGGATCAGAACAGGTACCACTGAACACCATCAAAGTGACTCAGCATCGATGTAGTGACTTTGTGTGGGTTGTGTGCCTTCAGACGACGTTATATTGACTGCTCCCCCTGAAATGCTGGTTCTGGATTAGTGGCAGGACGGGGACGGGTGTGGGTGTGTACGGGTTGGCCAGAATGAGCATCCTTGGTGGCATGTCACTGTAGGGACATGAAGATGATCCAGAGTGTGTGTTCGGGTCTCTCGGACTGGCAGAGAATTCTTCATTTTCTCGTGGTTGGTCAATACTTTCTGTGCCTTGTGATGGTTGAAATGGCACGTGCTTGTAGCTCACCGTTTCGTCCTCCACTTCGCAACAGCAAGTGCTGGAAGAGTTTCCGTTCGGCTGACTAAATTGTAAGGAGATTTGTCTAAACCAATTGGCGTGCATTTCCGTGAGGCTGATCAGAACTGAACAATTCAGGTGTGCATAACATCCGTTACCGTGACCTGTGTCAGCGTGCGTAACTTTGGTTGGACTGATTAATATAAGGGTATGTAAGATTGGTTAAACTGACCAATGACGCGCCTGTAATACTGGTTAAATGTACCACTGTAAACGTTCATAAGATTGGTATGACAGTCCAGAGCATGCATGCGTGAGACGGGTTAAACTAATCAATGTAAGCTACATACCTTTGGCTACAATGACGAATATAAGCTTATGTAAGACTAGCTAAACTGACTATTGTAAGCGTGCATAAAATTGGTTAGACTGACCTGTGTACAGCATGTGTAAGTCCTTATATTTACTCATGTAAGTGTGCATTAGACGGTGAAACTGACCGATGTAAGCATGAGTCAGATTGCCTAAATTTACAGGTAGAAGTCTGCACACGACTGTTTAAGCTGACCAGTGTGAGCGTGTGTAAAAGAATTGTTAAACTGACCAATGTTGCTGGTTAAATTTACTGATGCATGTGAGCGGAAATACAGTTACACTTGCCAACGTAAACGTGAAAGACCGATTTCACGCACAGACGTATGGGTAAGACTGGTTAAACTGTGGGTGGGAATCGGTGTCTGCAACCATAATTTTGCCTTCTGTCCTGTCTTTCCTCATACTAATCAGTTGTCACATAGTCCCCAAGAGAGAGACACATACAGTGTTCTTGAAGACATTTGATTAACATTCTCAGAGACACCTCCATGGAGTGTGAGAGACTCGGACCTTGATTCCCTCTTTTTATACAATCCCATGGCACACTCAGCGACTCTGCATAGGAGACAACTGTTGACAAATAAAACAGAACGGTGCAATGGAGAACGTAGACCACCACAATGCTCGAACACACATGTTAACATTAAAAAAAAAAACGTATCGAGAAACATATGAACTGCAAGATTTGATTCTACTATTAAAAAATGACATTTACATAAATTGACGTCATTGGGTGCGTCATATCTATGGAAGCGTTGTTATGCTTCTCTCGTCAATGAAGAAAGCTTCAAAATGGATAGAGATAAAGAGCGATCCGACCGTCCGTTCTTCAGGAGCGCCACCCCCCACCTCCCACCTCCCACCCCCCACCCCCCTCTACGGGTCCTCTCCAAAATTCTATTTGTTCGCCCCCGGCTATTTCTCATCTTTTCACCAGATTTGGAAATAATAGGTTCAGAAATATTTTGCATGATCGTGCTGATAGCCAAACAAACCAAACAACAAACACAGATGAAAGCAGAATCTCCACTGTGGACAATGATAGCTCTCACTGGATTCCAATCCGATATGTTGTACCGCCTTGTGACGCTGACCAAAGGAACCACGGTGCCGAGGTGTAATGATTATGATGGTGATAATTATACTGATATCATAATAGTCATGATGATGATGACAATGCTGAGGAGGAGAAGGAGGAAGAGGAGGAGGAAGGTAACACAGCGAGGATAATAAGAAGAAGAAGAACAGTAAAGATGACAATAA
>JAMYXO010000365.1:47500-50605 GCA_033310375.1 Conus canariensis | reverse complement strand
TGTGACTGTTGCATGGCATAACAAGAACTGTCATATGGATATATATATATATATATATATTATTATATCATATATATATATATATATAAATTTTATGCAATCATCAATGTTGTTTCGTAGGTATAATCTGGATAAGGATGTTTACAAATTTGTCTTAACATTACATCCATTTGGCATCCTAGTATCTAATCGCCCTTATCCATTTTCTTCAGTAATTGACGTCATAAATATAATGCGCAAGTTCTGACATCATAATATGTGATGTCATCAACAAGGAAAAAAAAAAAAAAAAAAAAGGGGGGGAGGGGGGGAGGGGGGTGCAAGTTGTGTGTGGGTGTGGGTGTGGGTGTGTGCGTGCGTGCGCGCGCGCGCGCGCGCGCGCGCGTGTGTGTGTGTGTGTGTGTTGGGGGGGGGTGTAGTTATTACTGTAACCAATGTACTTCAAAAACATAGCAATACGCTCCATAGATCACAATGAAAATGAAACCATAGAATAATGTGACCATAGTCCTGTCTGTGACTGTGCATGGCATACAAGAACTGTCATATGAATATATATATATATATTATATATATTATATATATATATATATATATATAAAAATTTTATGCCAATCATCAATGTTGTTCGTAGGTAAATCTGGATAGGGTTGTTACAAATTTGTCTTAACATTACATCCATTTGGCATCCTAGTATCTAATGCCCTTATCCATTTTTCTTCAGTAATAAGTCTGAAGCTTTTGCTTTCACCATAAGCTTTTGCCAACACTGCAACAGCAAGGTCTCCCACTGAATGCTGAAGGAAATGTCGCATTATTGGCTTTTCTCTTTGGAACTTGATGTCACGTCTGTGTTCCGCTATTCTTTCTTTCAATGAACGTCCGGTTTCACCAACATAAACTGTCTTATTACACCGTTTACACAACAGAGCATATATCAAATTTCTATCAGCACATGTCACATTACTAATAACATTGTGTGAATATTTCTGCTTTGTGTCCAACACTGTGGAAGTTACTAGTGAAGAACAGGTGTCACAATCACAAGTTTCTGTTTTTCCCTTCACTGCTCTTTCAGTTTTCTGGTGAACCAACGTATCACATAAATTTTTATCCCGTCTGTATGCAGGCATCGGTAGTTTATGGAATACTTTGCACATGTATTCTGACTTATAGAGCGTTATCACTATGTCTCTTTAGTACAGCTTGTACATCTGGCAATAATCTTGAAAATGTCAACACTAGTGGTACTCTTTCAGTGTTTTCTTTCTTCTTTTTCTGAAGAAGTTGGTTCCTATCTGTGTTATCAACTGTTTTCAACTGACCTTCTATGAGTTTGCTACTATAGCCCCGTTTGCGCAACTGATTCTTAAGTTCAGATCTGTGTTTTAGATAGTCCTCATCTTTTTCACAGATTCTTCTCAACCTAACACCCAAACCATATGCTAGAGATTTTTTTGTATGTGGGGGATGACAAGAATCCTGCCTGAGGTATAACTGTTTATCAGTATCTTTCTTGAATAGATCCGTGTAGACATGGCCATTCTCTAACTTAACCAGAGTGTCAAGGAATTCAATTTGTTCTCTACTCCATCGTAGGAGCGTATTTGCTATGTTTTTGAAGTACATTGGTTACAGTATAACTACACCCCCCCCCCCCCACACACACACACTGTCATATGAATATATATATATATATACCTAACACAATGTGATGTCATCAACAAGGAGCGTATTGCTATGTTTTTTTTTTTTTTTTTTTTCCTTGTGACTGTGCATGGCATACAAGAACTGTCATATGAATATATATATATATATATATATACCTAACACAATGTGATGTCATCAACAAGGAGCGTATTGCTATGTTTTTGAAGTACATTGGTTACAGTATAACTACACCCCCCCCCCACCACACACACACACGCGCGCGCGCGCGCGCGCGCACGCACGCACACACCCACACCCACACCCACACACAACTTGCACCCCCCTCCCCTCCCCCCCCCTTTTTTTTTTTTTTTTTTTTCCTTGTTGATGACATCACATATTATGATTATGGAGCGTATTGCTATGTTTTTGAAGTACATTGGTTACAGTATAACTACACCCACACCCACACCCACACACAACTTGCACCCCCCTCCCCCCCTCCCCCCCTTTTTTTTTTTTTTTTTTTTTTTTCCTTGTTGATGACATCACATTGTGTTAGGTATATATATATATATATATTCATATGACAGTTCTTGTATGCCATGCACAGTCACAGACAGGACTATGGTCACATTATTCTATGGTTTCATTTTAATTGTGATTTATGGAGCGTATTGCTATGTTTTTGAAGTACATTGGTTACAGTATAACTACACCACCCCCCCCCCCCCCCCCCACACACACACACACACGCGCGCGCGCGCGCGCGCACGCACGCACACACCCACACCCACACCCACACACAACTTGCACCCCCCTCCCCCCCTCCCCCCCCTTTTTTTTTTTTTTTTTTTTTTCCTTGTTGATGACATCACATATTATGATGTCAGAACTTGCGCATTATATTTATGACGTCAATTCTTTGCTCTGACCAGTTGCCAAAGATGGACATCACGTAGTTGGATTGTTTTTGTTTTTTTCTCTTGAAAAAGGCCACGTGGCCGAAAATTAGATGAGTGGCATGGTGATTTTTCTATAATGTTTTCTTCCCTTTGGAGGACTATTGCTTTTGTTTCTTAAAAATGAAAGAGTTTTTTTTTAATTCATAAAAGCCTACAAGAAATACTCATCTAGGTACACACAACAGTTCATTGAGTAAGCAGGGCTATACAATTTATTTTCTAAAGGAAACGAAGGGAGAAAGGAAGGGGGCAGAAGGGGAGGGGGCAATACATTTTCTGTTTAAAGGATGAACTTTTCACGGACCATTGTATTGAAATGATGTGGTATGTTTCAGAAATCAATCAGCTAATCTGAATGAGGTCTGGACAGCACACTGGATAATGTGCAGATCAGGCATCGTGCAGATCTTCATGAGACCTTCATCTTAATTTCGTTCATCTAGTTATTAATTCATTCATCCATCTGGCTATAACTTCTTTCATCTTTATT
>JAMYXO010000365.1:30000-37500 GCA_033310375.1 Conus canariensis | reverse complement strand
CCTGGGGCGTGTGCGTTCCCAGTAGTACCTGAGACACCTGGAGGGGCAAAGGTCCATGTCTCCATCTTTTTCTCCCTTTCCCAAGATGTCAGAACTCCGGAAGGAACTTGAGAGAGACTGAGCCGTCCCTGTGGAAGGCGATATCTGTGGGGTCACCGCTGAGGGCGTGAATCTCACTTCGTCTTCTGGCCGAGGCCAGGGCGAGGAGAAAGGTGGTCTTAAAGGAGAGGAGGTCAAAAGGAATAGAAGCAATGGGTTCAAAAGGGGTTTTTCTGAGGGCATCGAGGACCGTAAAAAGGTCCCAGAGGGGAATGCGCCTAGGGGACTGAGCTTCCCGTAGAGCAACTCCTCTAGACACCTCTCTGAGGAGAAAGTCATTGTCAAAAGAAGGGCCCCCCAGTTGACGAATGGTAGTGCAGATAGCTGATCTGTAGCCCCGAATGGAGCCAGCCGACAGCTTAAGGGAAGAGGATAGGTGGGAGAGGAAATTTCCTATTTGGATGTTGGAGGGGCAGTAATGGGGAACAGAGTTATCTGAGCACCAGGTTATCCATCTCTCCCAACGGTAGTTGTAGAGGGATTCGGTGCTGGCTCTGCGAGATGCCGAGGCGAAGTCCCGTAATCCCTGAGAGGCCCCTGCCCCGGCTAGTGTGTCTAGGACGGACTGGGGTCTCTCCGAGTGGGGGGTAGATGCAGATGTTCGCAGTTGGGCTGGCATAGAAGCCACGCGTGTAGGCGAAGCATCTTGGGATTGGAGTGAGGAAGACCTGACCGGGGTTGTCTCAGCATGTCCCAGCGAGGGCTGAGCCGGAGGGGGGGAACGTGGGTGAGGGACTTGGGGTCCGGGAACCAAGACTGGGTCGGCCACCATGGCGTTACGAGGATCAGCCTGGGTCTTTCCAGCCTTGCCTTCCTGATCACCTTGTGTAGGATGGGGAAGGGGGGAAAGGCATACGCCAGTAGGCCCGTCCCGGGGAGGGATAGTGCGTCGACTGCATCCGCCTGGGGATCTGGAACGGGAGAGACGTACAGGGGCAGGTGATGGTTGAAGCTGGTGGCAAACAGGTCGATCATGGGCACAAACCAATGGTTGCGCGACACCAGCGAAGGAGGGCCTCTGTTCTGAGGGAGAGGCCTATGGAGCGGGCCTCTCCCCCTTTGTTGACATAGCAAGCTACCGACGTATTGTCCGTGAGGAGGAGAACAAGTCGGTGCGCGACCTTGTGCTGGAGTTGGAGAAGGGCTAGCCTGACCGCTTCCAGCTCCCACTCCCCGAGGCGTGACTGTCCTCCACGTGGGCCCCCAGCCCAAGTTGGAGGCGTCTGTATAAAGTTCCAGTGGTTGGGTTGGGTTGGGAGGGAGATGGGGACCCCGGTGGAGAGAGTGGCTGGAGTGAGCCGCTCCTCCGTCGCCGAAATGAACCAGTGTCCGAGGGGAATGACCTGGTCCCAGCGGTCGGAGGTCTGTGACAAACGTCGGCGGAACTCCCTCTGAAGTTGGCGTTTGGGGACCCGCCGCAGGGGAATGAGGGGAGACAGGGACTCCATCATTCCTAGGAGGGAGGACAGGGTTCTGGCCGAGGTGTGGGGTGCCTGTGACAGGCAGGAGATGAGGTCCACTATGCGTGCAGGCCTCTCCGGGGTCTGCCAGACGAACCGTAGGAATCGTCTGTGGGCCGGGTGAATCAGGATCTGAAAAATAGGCGTCCTTCAGGTCTACGGATGTGGCCCAGTCGCGATGATGGATGGAGTCTCGGATCTGGGTGGGGGTCTCCATCTTGAACTTGGTGGGCCTGAGGAACTTGTTGAGGGGCGAAAGATCTAGAATGGGCCTCCATCCTCCCGAGGCTTTTGGGATCACAAAGAGTAGAAGCCGGGGTTTGGGTGGGAAATCTCCGAGATGGCCCCTCTTTTGAGGAGGTCTTGGACTTCCGTGCGAAGAGCTTCTGCTTTGGCGGGGGAGGGTTCGTTGGGGGAGGGAGGGGGAGATAGCATGAGGGGGGGGACGCTCGTGGGCCCAAGGAAGGCGAAACCCTTCCTGTAGCACCGCCACTATCCAGGGGTGAGGCGTATGCGTCTCCACTGGTGGGCATGCCGGGAGAGGCTGCCCGCCAGGGGGGGCGAGGGTCTGGGCTGGTGGGTGGGGGATAGGGCGAGGGGGGGTGCTACCTGATCTAAGTCCCCCTCGGGCTGTCTCCCTAGTCAGCTCCGGGAGCGTGACTGTTGGCCTAACCGAAAATTTTGCTGATGGGGTTTTGGCTTAGGCCTTGGGAGAAGATTAGGTCGCTTGGCGGGCCGTGCGGTGCGGGAAGGCGATTGTCTGGGATAGGGTCTGTGCCTGGGGAAGGAACGAAGTGGGGGTCTAGCAGGGCGTGGCGGTGGCCTGGGCGCAAAGGACACAGCCTGCTTGCGTTCCTCAACTGCTTGTGCTATGACGTCAGCCGAGTAGTCGCCAAAGAGCGACTGGACCTGGCCCGGGATGCATCGCAGGGCTGCCTTAAGCGTCGGGGAGAGAGAGGTCCGCGCCAGCACGGCCTCTCTCGCGACCAACAAGCAGTTGAAGTGGCTTCTGGCTGCGCTGTCCGCCGCAGCCGAAAGGTGATGCGAAATCCTGTTAACTAGGTGTCGTATGAAAGGATCGCTGAACAAGCGAGGGTCAGGCTCTTGGTGCGCCTCAGAGCCCGGGTCCCCCGGTACTGGGATGGCACCATCGTCCTCCGGCCATAGAGCCTCCGCTCGCTGAAGGGGCATGTCCAAGTAGGTGTGTCCCGCCGTGGTGTGGAGGATGCCCATCCTGGCTACTCGGACCCATTCCTTTAGGTTCTTAAAGGAGATGGCGCCGGAAGTAGGGGGGGGCAGGTGGGGGATCAACCGACGGTCCGACTGGGAAATGCCCATCTCCCTGGTCACGGGATTGTCCGTAAACAAGGAGGCGACTGAGGGGTTCATGGGTAGATTGGTCTAGATCTCTGGGCCGGGGGAGAGGGAGAGAAATTCGTCAGCGGGTGCGGCCTCCCTCCTAACGAGGTCTGGTCGCCACCGTTCTATCGTGCGGACATCGTACAATGAGGTGGGGGCTAGCTCCTCGTCATCGTCCGCCTCAGGGAGGTACTGGTCCTGAGAGGGTTCATAGCACCCGTCTTCAGGAGGTAAGTCGAGGGGTGCCTGTAGTGTGTCCCCGGTGGCCCTATAATCGGCGGCCGGGACATCGTCCTGCCGATAGGACAGCGCCCGAGGAGGGAGACCAAGGTCGACCCAGGTAAGTGAGGCCGGGTGCCACATTCGACCATGTAGCTGGTCGTGCTGGGTGTTGGCGTTAAGCCACTGGTCTCTCTCGGGGGCATAGAGCCACCGGTCCCCGGGGAGGTAAACGGGCTGTGGCGGCCCTGGGGAAAAACCATGGTAGGTAGGCCGCACTCAAGGTCTGACCAGCGCGTTGGGCGAATGCGTAGGTCAGACATCCGCCGAGTCGTAGCCACGAGACCCTCTTCTTCTTGTAGGCAGAAAGTCCCCGGGGACCCGGGTAACCTGAATCACTGTTGGGGGGGGGCTTGAGAGGCCGTGGCCTGTCGTCCCCGTCCAGGTCCGTGCACTGCACCATACACGTCCTTGGAATGGGCCTGGGAGGGCCATAATGGTATGGAGGAGGATGCGGAAGTCGAGCCCCCAACCCGCGAAAGTGCGGATTGGTCAGGATGCGGTCCCGTGTTCCTCCCCCTGGAGGAATATGTCAGGTTACCCTTGGTCCCGCTGGTAGATCCTCCCCCCGGAGGAGCGGGACCGCGGACGTTGCCCAAATGGGGATCCGAAAGGTCGGTTCCCCAACGTCCAATACCCCTAGGGAAGAAGGTGACGTTCGATCGGGGTAGGTCGACCGTCCTTGTGCATGGGCACGGCCGGGCCCATGGCGCGGCGTGCCCGCACGCCCAGGATTATGGACACCACCGAGGTCGTGCGTCGGGGTGACCATAAGGCTGCTTCCGGAGTCGAAGCGCTCCTCGAGCTCAGGTGTTGGCTGCACCTGTGCCCGGTGGGGCCGAGCGCTATGAGTGCACGTATCAATTTGGGGGGAAAAAGAGATACGTGACTCATCAAGGCGAGTGACGGATGGTGATTCCATCCCAGATCCGTCACCCGTGCTGGTCCGCGGCTCGGCAAGGTGCCCCGGGGGCCGAGATTCGCGTGACTCAGCATGATAGTTAGAAGTCTCCGAGCGAGTCCGTAGGCTAGAGGGCAAGCTGGCCGATGGAGAAGGGGTGGGGGAGGGCGAATTCCGTTGGCTAGTCTTTGCTCGGCCGGGCCCGTTGAGGGGAGCCTTGCCATTAGACTTTCTGGGCAGCACCTTGAGGGGAGCTTTGCCCTTAGACTAGCAGGCAGATCAAATGAAAGGCATTTTGAAATGGTGGCCGCTTGCCTATCAGCCTTGGGACGCCGCGGTCGTGCGTCCGTCGGTTTGGTAGACGAGGAAGATCACGCGTCCCTTCCGCGGAGAAGTCGTCTCTGTCTACCCGAACCGTACGTTCATCAGTGCGAACGGATTGCTCCGAGATGGGATCGACCCGCGGGTTCTCCGGGAAATTGAGCGAACTCCGAGCAGTGGAGTGGCTCGACCCGGCGGTGTCCTTCACCATGTTGGGCACAGGTGGATAGAGCAAACCCGGAACACACGACCGCAAAGAGGAGACAAGGTGGCCGATCGAGAAAATCAATTAATCTCGATCGTCCGTGTGGTGTCGTGCAAAGTGCTCGAGAGATCGACTGAAAACTCGAACTACCCGTACACGCCACCGGTCGTGTGACTGGTATGGCTATTAATAGCAATCTCTACACGTGGAGTATCACTGTGTATAGGTGTGATAGTTCTTGGGCACTAAATCTTAATAAGCAGATCAGTGTCACACACCCTTACTCGAACACGTTCTACCTGTGAAGGGTAAAGAGTACAGGTGTGATAGTTATTGAGCCCTAAACCTTAATAAGCGGAACCAGCACAAAATGCGTGCTGAACCCGAGGCTCGGCAATATGGTGGGGGAACACGACCGGCGAGCGGTGCCGACGATCGCGAGTAACAAAGTCGCGAGAGTGCCGGTAAAAGAGACAAATCTTTAATAAATACGCTCCCGAGAGTGCCGGTAAAAGAGACAAATCTTTTAATAAATACGCTCCCACCAAGAGCCTCACACGGCAAAAATACTCAGGGTCTAGTGCAAGCCGGAACCAGCACAAAATGCGTGCTGAACCCGAGGCTCGGCAATATGGTGGGGGAACACGACCGGCGAGCGGTGCCGACGATCGCGAGTAACAAAGTCGCGGGAGTGCCGGTAAAAGAGACAAATCTTTTAATAAATACGCTCCCGAGAGTGCCGGTAAAAGAGACAAATCTTTTGATAAATACGCTCCCACCAAGAGCCTCACATTTGTAAGCCACAACTGAATCAAGTATAGAACAAAACACAGCAAAGTTAACACAAAGGCAAGTATAGGCGAGACAGAGCACAAGACTTATCTTGCTTTGACGGCAGGCCGAAGATGAATGACTTATAGGAAGTTGACACTGGCTTCTTCCGGGGCCGGAAGTGGGGTGACATCACGTGACTGTCTTATGACTGCATTGGCCACGGAAAAAATTCGGCCTGACAGAGCTGGCTAACTGCCGTTGAATGCTATGGTCTGACATGGTAAAGTATATGACGCCAAAAACTCGATCTTTGTCTTGGCATCAAACAGTTAGATCTTTGTCTTGCCATGAAACAAGTAAATCTTTGTATTTGCAAGAACCTTATTTCCATTTATACCTGTGCCCAAACTGACCGGTTTTATATAAATCTTTATATCTATGAAATATATCCTGTCTCTCATGAAATTATCATTGCGTTGTTTTAAACTGCTCTTTGATGCTTGATGATACTCCTGTAGTCACCCTCTTCATTATTTTGCATGTTTGTGTTTTACGACCTCCGCCATAGAGGTTATGTTTTTATCCTCGTCTCTTTCTCCGTTTGTTTGTCTGTCAGCAAGATTATGCGGTTTCAGTTTCAGTTTCATCAAGGAGGCGTCACTGCGTGCGGACTAGGCCATATACGCTACGCCACTAAGTTTTGAGACCACACTGCGCATGATTCTAAGCTAATGGATAAATGAATTAGCAACTAAGATGAGAGAATTGAAGAAAAGGGTCTCGTGGCCACGACTTAGCAAATGTCTGACCTACACATTAGCCCAATGCGCTGGTCAGACACTGAGTGCCTACCTCATCGATAATGCATCGATTATGCAGAAACTTCTCGGCTGATCCTTACCAAACGTGGTAACAATATGAAATGTGGCTTGCAAAAGCACGTATCAAATGTTGTTGCGGATCTGTAATGTTGATCCGGATCAATAGCTGAACGAAGATCTCTTCAGCAAAATGACGTGAAATCCTGCTGTCTCGATTTTTAATGCCTTGCAAAACAATGCAAAAAATCACTGCACCATTTTAATTACCCTTGCAAAATAACACAAAAACTGCTGCACTGATTTTAAAGATCCTTGCAAAAGAACGCAAAACATATTACACTTATTTTAACAAACCTTGCAAAATAACGCAAAAACTACTGCACTGATTTGAAAGATCCTTGCAAAAGAACGCCAAAAAATATTACACTTATTTTAACAAACCTGGCAAAATAACGCAAAAACTACTGCACCGATTTTTTTTTTAATGAACCTTGTAAAATAACGCTAAATCTACTGCAGTGTATTTTTTTTAAACATTTGGAAAGTAACCTAAAACCTATTGCATCGAGTTTTGCGATCCTTGCAAAATAATGGAAAAACTGCTGGGGCGATTATAACGACCCTTTTAAACTAATGCAACAACTATGGAAACTGAATTTAACGACCCTTGTAAAGTATACTGCTGTCTACAATACTGTGCTTAATCGACGCACATTCAAAAACGGCTTTTAACTGAAAGAAGATAAATGATTGCTCATTCATTTTAGTTGTCCTGAGTGTTTTGTATCTTGCCCGAAGAAGACCTAAGAAGTCGAAACGCGGGCGTGTTTTGTCTTGGGATTCGTTTGTCTACGTTTTCTTGGCGATTCGCTATTAATTACATCTAAAATTTGGTTTGTCTGAGTTCACATACATACTGATTCTTTTTTTGATGTCTTAGATTATTGTCTTATTCAAAAACTATTTTACCCATAAATGTCTTTCCCTGACGCCATGAACAAACAGCGTCAGGCTATTGCAGTCAATTCTTTTTCCATCAGATTCACGCACGTGGTTAGACGAGTTTTCTGTCACATCAGTTCTATGTGTGTTCTACCCTCAGACCAAATGGAAACATCAGTTTGGTGAACCCATTCCATCATCACCTAGCCTTAGAACAAAAGCACAACTAGGTTTGGTGAACCCATTCCATCATCACCTAGCCTTAGAACAAAAGCACAACTAGGTTTGGTGAACCCATTCCATCATCATCATCCCGAACGTTTCGTCTCGCTGAGTGAT
>JAMYXO010000365.1:25000-27500 GCA_033310375.1 Conus canariensis | reverse complement strand
ACGAAGCCTGTCCTTGTCCTTCCGTCGCCTTTAGCTTTCCCTGTGCTGAATCAAGTCTCATTTACTGCTGAGTGAAGAGAGAGGATCTTCGAGCCGTAAACTTCAACGCCACGTAGGATTCGAACACGCGACCGTCAGGTCCGCAGACAAACGCTCTGACCATCTGACTACAGGCCCCTACCTGACCATCTGACTACAGGCCCCTACTAGAATAAAACACAGCTAGAATGCATGTAACAGAAGATAAGCACGCGCGTTCATCAATTGAGAAAGAATTGATTTTATAAGCGTGGTGCTATTTGGTCATGGAACCAGGGAAATAACTTTAAGTAAAGTTATTCTTTAAATAAATGATCATCTGGAACATGAAAATAGGCTATGCATGTGAACATAATCGAATCAGACAACTAGAAACAAAAAGAAATAAAAGTTATTTAGAACATGCACTTATTACATACAGTGTTGAAGATAGTGGATCACAGATATTTCGCCGTCTTTCTTTGTCTCTCTTTGTCTCTGTCTATCTCTGTCTCTGTCTGTCAGTCAGTCTGTCTGTCTGTCAGTCTGTCTGTCTGTTTGTCTGTCTCTGACTCTGTCTGTCTTGTCTGTCAATCTGTCTGTCTCTTTGTAATTTTATGAGCGTGCTTCTCTGTGCCTGTGCCAATAAACAACCTGAAATCCGTGTTTGAGGAAGAGGGGAGGGGAGGGGGGGGGGGGTATGAATAAAACATATCCATCATAGTCTGCTCCATCTTCAATGAAGAAGGCCAGACCACTAGAATGAAAAGGTAATGTAGGTTGAAATATCTGCGGATTGAAAATCAATTCTTTACATAGAGGTTGGAATATGTGCGGATTGAAAATCAATCTTCACATATAGGTTGGAATATCTGCTGATTGAAAATCAGTTCTTTACATATAGGTTGAAATATCTGCTGATTGAAAATCAGTTCTTTACATATAGGTTGAAATATCTGCTGATTGAAGATCAGTTCTTTACATGTTGGTTGAAGTATCTGCTGATTGAAAATCAATTCTTTACATATAGGTTGAAATATCTGCTGATTGAAAATCAATTCTTTACCTACAAATATACATCATGAAAACAGTGCACGTTTCAGACTCCACGAACATACACGTAATTGTATGGCCTTGAATGCGTCTCTCTCTCTCTCTCTCTCTCTCTCTCTCTCTCTCTCTCTCTCTCTCTCTCTCTCTCTCTCTCTCTCTCTCCCTCTCTCTCTCTCTCTCTCTCTCTCTCTCTCTCTGTATGTAGGGTAGGCAGAAAGAAATCATGCCTTTAGGATTTTCATCCTAAATGTCAATAATAATTTTGAAAATGTGAGTTACGTTATTTGTGTCCTGCGTTATCAAAACAGTGCATGTTGCATCCGTTTTAACTGGAAGTAAAGATATGGGAGGCTTGAGGCTTTGGAACGCAAAAGAGAGAAGAAATATCTGGTAAAGTTGACTAACTTTGTTCTCCCTATCACAGACATCATGGCCATTCTGGGAATATTCATGAGGCAGAACAGAACACAGAGTTTCCTAAAACCGCCCTCCAGTGCAGCATTCTTGTTGAAGTGCTCGTCTGGTTTGTCAAAGAGTTCATCCGCCTATCAAGTTGGATTGAAATCCCTCAATGGCGGTACGAAATCTGTGCAGGGCTTTATGACTCATTTGGAGAGCTAGCGCACGTGCGTGCGGTATAAAGAAAAAAAAAAGCTAGGAATACAGCTAAACTTGTCATTCGGTTAATAAGATGGGTGCACGTGCTTAGGCATCAAATGAATCACGACTCTCTCTCTCTTTGTGTCTGTCTGTCTGTCTGTCTGTCTGTCTGTCTGTCTGTCTGTCTCTCTCTCTCTCTCTCTCTATCTTTGTATCTTCGAACCAATATCTCTGTCTCAATCTCTGTCTGTCCGTACTACTGTCCGTCTGTCTATCTGTCTGTCTGTCTCAATGCGTGGACACACACGTGTGTGTGTGTGTGTGTGTGTGTGTGTGTGTGTGTGTGTGTGTGTGTGTGTGTGTGTGTGTGTGTGTGTGTGTGTGTGTTTGCGCGCGCGGGCGCGCGTGTTTATGGGTGTGTGTGTCTGTATGTGTGTTTGTATGTGCGTATGTGTGGGTGTGGGGCACAAACACACTTAAGAGTTACAGCGACAGAGAGGCAAACAGAAACAAACGAGCTGATTACGTCTAACAAGCATCTACAACGCAAAACAAAAAAAAAAAAACAGAGCCGAGATAGCCGTTTTGTTTTAAAACCAGACAAGAAGATTGGAACCCAGCCTGACAGCCAGGCTGATAAACAGCCGTGGAGCTAAACAAATGAGCCAGGCCCTTTTGATTTCATTACAAAGATAGCAATAAGGCACGTTTTGTTGTTGGTACAATCCTAACAGTGAACACAGTCTGAAATGAACAGAGGAAGAGGCAAGTGCACTGGACTGGAATCGATGCACCCAGCTCCTTTACTTGTATCTTGTCATTATGTTGG
>JAMYXO010000365.1:10000-17500 GCA_033310375.1 Conus canariensis | reverse complement strand
CTTTCAGTGTGTGTGTGTGTGTGTGCGTGTGTGTGTGTGTGCGTGTGTGTGCGTGTGTGTGTGCGTGTTGTGTGTGTGTGCGTGTGTGTGTGCGTGTGTGTGTGTGCGTGTGTGTGTGCGTGTGTGTGTGTGTGCGTGTGTGTGCGTGTGTGTGTGTGCGTGTGTGTGTGTGTGTGTGTGCGTGTGTGTGTGTGTGCGTGTGTGTGTGTGTGTGTGCGCGCGCGCGCGCGCGTGTGTGTGTGTGTGTGTGTGTGTGTGTGGTGCGGTGCGTGATGTGTGATGTGCGTACGTGCGTGTTCGTGTGTGTGTGTGTGTGTGTGGTGTGTGTGTTGTGTGTGTGTGTGTGTTGTGTTGTGTGTGTGTGTCTGTCTGTCTGTTTGTGTGTGTGTCTGTGTTTGTGTGTGAGTGCGCGCGCGTGGTGTGTGTGTGTGTGTGTGTGGTGTGTGTGTGTGTGTGTGTGTGTGGTGTGTATGTATGTGGTGTTGTTGTGAGAGAGAGAGAGAGCGAGAGAGAGAGAGAGAGAGAGAGAGAGAGAGAGAGAGAGAGAGAGAGAGAGAGAGAGAGAGCACTACGTAACACTGTCTTCATTAATTCAGCTAATCAATGCGTATTCAAAACGGCTTTTATGTAGTTACGTTCGCATACACATGCTTTTTTTTTCGAACATTTTAAATAATTTTCTGATTAAAGAATTATTGTATTCCAGTTACTTTCCCCAGACCCATAGACAAACAAGGTCAGCCCAATGAAATCAATTCTTTTTCATCAGATCCGCACATGAGTTGAGACGAGTATTCTCTTACATGACATGTGCTCTATTTTTTTGGACCAAATTTAGACTTGCTAAACCCATTCCATAATCATTCCACATGTTTTTGTTAACTTTTTTTTTATTGGGGGACGAAGAAGCAAACACAAGATGGCCGACAAATGAAACAACCAAGAAGTAAACAAACAAATAAATAAAGGAAAGACACGTCATAAGAACAAATGAACTAACTTACCAAGAAAGAAAACTACATCCAAAGAAGCAAAATATAACAATCGATAAACCAACTGTTCAGAGAGGAGCGAAGAGAACAAAACAAACGAGATACAGAACTAAACTCATTAATGAACAAAAAGACAAACAGACAAGCAGGAGGAGCTGTTAGATGAGCTAACTGATCGAGAATGTAACACATAAACAAAACGAATAAAAACCAAAGCAACTGAACAAGGAATACACGAACCAGACGAATAACAAACACACAGATCAAGGATAGAAATGCAACAGGCTTGATAAGGAAACCCTGTACAGCCAGTGCGACGAGTGTTGCATGCCCCTTGTCTGCCAACCTTCCCCTACACACCCAGGCAATGTAGAAGGCAGGGATGTAAGCATGTCAGTCCTCATACACAAGGTATGAAACCAGCCCCCTTGCCCTCTACGTTGAACTGCTGCGTTCTGTTTTAATGGGGACGATGTCAGTGCAGGGGTCGTCAGCTGTGTCAGTTATACTGGAATGGAGAGTCATGATATTGTCTCTCCTTGTTTGTTACCCTTGGGAATAAAGATTATCAATCGAACTATCGATCGATCAGTCAAATCAATCAATCAATCAATCAACCAATCAATCAATCAATCAATCAATCAATCAATCAATCAATCAATCAGTGTGTGTGTGTGCGCGCGCGCGCATGTGTGTGTGTGTGTGTGTGTGTGTGTGTGTGTGTGTGTGTGTGTGTGTGTGTGTGTGTGTGTGTGAGCGTACACTTTACAGAGAAATATGACTTTTAGAAATGTCTTTTCTTCAAAGAAGGATTAATATAAACAGTGATCATGTTAAGACTGTGAGTTTCATTAATTTGTTTCCTGTTTATGAAACCATCGCATGTTGTAAACCTTATAATCCTAGTCTGTAAACACTGAGAGGAAAATGGTGGGGGAGGGGGGGGGGGGGCAAAAGAGAGGAGAGATCTTGCGAAGTTCATCCTGTGTATCGCAGACATCATGGCCATTCTGAAGTTACTGAGGAGGCACAACAGAACAGTGGTTCCAGACTCCGCTCTCCAGAGCTAATTCTTGCTGCAGTGCTGGTCTGCGTTGTAACCGAGTCATCAGCCCTGTGTCCGTCATGTTGGAGTGAGATCCCTGCACGGCGGTTCACACTCTGTGCAGGGCTTTATGGCCGTCATGTTGGAGTGAGATCCCTGCACGGCGGTTCACATTCTGTGCAGGGCTTTATGGCCGTCATGTTGGAGTGAGATCCCTGCATGCGGTTCACACTCTGTGCAGGGCTTTATGGCCGTCATGTTGGAGTGAGATCCCTGCACGGCGGTTCACACTCTGTGCAGGGCTTTATGTCCGTCATGTTGGAGTGAGATCCCTGCACGGCGGTTCACACTCTGTGCAGGGCTTTATGTCCGTCATGTTGGAGTGAGATCCCTGCACGGCGGTTCACATTCTGTGCAGGGCTTTATGGCCGTCATCAGCCCTGTCTCCGTCATGTTGGAGTGAGATCCCTGTATGGCGGGACACATTCTGTGCAAGGCTTTATGGCCGTCATCAGCCCTGTGTCAGTCATGTTGGAGTGAGATCCGTGTATGGCGGGACACATTCTGTGCAGGGCTTCATGGCCGTCATGTTGGAGTGAGATTCCTGCATGGCGGGACACATTCTGTGCAGGGCTTCATGGCCGTCATGTTGGAGTGAGATCCCTGCATGGCTGTGCAGGGCTTTATGGCCGTCATTCCAGACTGTTCAGCACGTGCATGCAGGAAGCGAAAGACAGAAACACAGCTCAGCTTGCCGTTCTGTGTATAAGACAGAAACACAGCTCAACTTGCAGTTCTGTGTCTAAGACAGAAACACAGCTCAGCTTGCCGTTCTGTGTCTAAGACAGAAACACAGCTCAGCTTGCCGTTCTGTGTCTAAGACAGGAACACAGCTCAACTTGCCGTTCTGTGTCTAAGACAGAAACACCGCTCAACTTGCCGTTCAGTGTCTAAGACAGGAACACAGCTCAGCTTGCCGTTCTGTGTCTAAGACAGAAACACAGCTCAACTTGCCGTTCTGTGTCTAAGACAGAAACACAGCTCAACTTGCCGTTCTGTGTCTAAGACAGAAACACAGCTCAACTTGCCGTTCTGTGTCTAAGACAGAAACACAGCTCAACTTGCCGTTCTGTGTCTAAGACAGAAACACCGCTCAACTTGCCGTTCTGTGTCTAAGACAGAAACACAGCTCAACTTGCCGTTCAGTGTCTAAGACAGAAACACAGCTCAACTTGCCGTTCTGTGTCTAAGACAGAAACACCGCTCAACTTGCCGTTCTGTGTCTAAGACAGAAACACAGCTCAACTTGCCGTTCTGTGTCTAAGACAGAAACACAGCTCAACTTGCCGTTCTGTGTCTAAGACAGAAACACCGCTCAACTTGCCGTTCAGTGTCTAAGACAGAAACACAGCTCAACTTGCCGTTCTGTGTCTAAGCGTGGATGCATATGCTTGAGCATCAACAGGACGTGCACGTCCTCTCTCCCTCTCTGTCTCTCTGTCTGTCCGTCTGTCTGTCTGTCTGTCTGTCTCTCTGTGCATGTGTGTGTATTGAAGAGTGAGAGAGAGAGAGAGAGAGAGAGAGAGAGAGAGAGAGAGACATACAGACAGACAGACAGACAGAGAGACAGACAGATAGATAGACAGACAGATCGAGAGCAACATCTTTGCAATACTGTCTTCAATACTGCATTTAATCAACGCATACTATAAACAGCTTTTGACTGGTTTGCTTTTAACTGTCAGAGTCAAATGCTCACACGCTGATTATTTTGTCGTGTGTCTTAGATGATGCTGCTTGAGAATCATTTCACTCCAAACTACTTTCCCATGACTAGATGTCATTACACTAATGTAATCATTTGTTTTTTTCCATCAGACGCATGCTCGTGTTTATATACAGTTACATTAGTTTTATTTGTGTTCTCTTCCGCTGGCAAATGTTGCACAAGCCATTCAAGACTTGTTAGGATTGCTTCCCTTGTCTTGTTAGAGAATGGGAGAGAGAAGGCAAACACGTAGAACAACAAATGAACTAACCGACCTTAAAAGAAACCCAGCTGACCAAGATATTAAAAACCCAGCAGACAAACACGAAGAAAACATGTCAGAAAATGTCAGAACAACCAGCGAAATAACAAATAAATCAGTAGAGAAAGAAACAAACACACATATATAGAAACGGGAAGAGCAATAAATATGCCAACTGACCACGAATGCAACAGAACAAGAAAAAGAACAAGCAAATCAACGTGTGAAGGAATACGTAAACAAGAAAAATAAAAGAACAGAAGAGGGGAATAAATGGGACAGACTTAATAACAAAGTTTCTCTATCCAGTGTTACTTCTTTGACATTCCGCGAAGGTGGAGTATGGCTGCCTTAATGGCAGGATAAAAAAAACGGTCATACACACAAAACTCCACTCCCTTTGTTGGGTAGATGGGATTAATCCTTGCCTGTCTATACAGGGAGTGTCCGCAGGAGTATCAGCCTGCGTACGCAGAAAAAGAGAGAGAGAAAAAAAAGTTCTTCGACATAGCCAGGATATTTAGGAGGCAGTGTACACACACTGATAGAGAGGAGACATGTATGACTCCGTAAGAATGTCATTCCAGCATGATTGACACACGGTTGACTATATCTTTACCCCGTCTCCTCAGTAATTAGAGAGCAGTTAATCTTGAAAGGCACTTGAAGCTGGCTCTGAACAGGATTTACAGTGGTAACGAAGTATATTTCTGCCTCCTAAATAACCTGGGTGTGTAAAAAAGTCAGAACAAATCAGAAATGTGACAATCGTAGCATTTGCTGCAAAAGTGTTCATCATTATCTCTGTATCATTAATGTCTTTGGTCTGTCCGTTTTCTTCTTTTTCAACTATATCTTGATCGGCAGATTTATCATTTCTTCTTCTCCTTTAGTCAGTTCATTCTAGATCAGTTAGCTTATTGACGCTCTGCCTGTTTTGACACTGATTTACTTCCTGTGCTTCTCTTTGCCTGCTTCTGTTCTTACAGTGATGCATGTTTGCTTTCCTTCGTTGCTTCATTTGTGTTTCCTGGTCAATCAATGTTTCTCCGGTGTGTCTCTTCGTCGGTTATTTCATTTGTCGTAAGTTTGTCTTGTCTGCTTCTTTACCACTGGTTTCCCTACAGGAGAAAACACGTCATATCAGACCAGACTGGGGTCAACAGTTCTAACTTTGGTCCCTAGAATAACGTCAAAGTTCCCATGGCCTATTGTCCCAAAGTTCCTATGGCCTGTTGGCCCAAAGTTCCCATGGCCTATTGTCCCAAAGTTCCCATGGCCTATTGTCCCAAAGTTCCCATGGCCTATTGTCCCAAAGTTCTCATGGCTTATTGGCCCAAAGTTCCCATGGCATGTTGTCCCAAAAATAACGTCAAAGTTCCCATGGCCTATTGTCCCAAAGTTCCCATGGCCTATTGGCCCAAAGGGAAATCAACTGTCAGAGGTTCACCGTGTGTCAGGTACTTCATGATAGAAGGCAGTGCCCATCCTTCATCTTCCATCGCCTTTAACTTTCCCTGAATTGAACTGAGTCAGGTACCTATCTACTGCTGGGCGGACAGAGTAGACAGAGGTATCTACTGCTGGGCGGACAGAGGGCACAGAGGTATCTACTGCTGGGCGGACAGAGGGCACAGAGGTATCTACTACTGGACGGACAGAGGGGACAGAGGTATCTACTGCTGGGCGGACAGAGGAAAAAGAGGTATCTACTGCTGGGCGGACAGAGGGGACAGAGGTATCTACTGCTGTGCGGACAGAGGGCACCGAGGTATCTACTGCTGGGCGGACAGAGGGCACAGAGGTATCTACTGCTGGTCGGACAGAGGGGACAGAGGTATCTACTGCTGTGCGGACAGAGGGCACAGAGGTATCTACTGCTGGGCGGACAGAGGGCACCGAGGTATCTACTGCTGGGCGGACAGAGGGCACAGAGGTATCTACTGCTGGGCGGACAGAGGGCACAGAGGTATCTACTGCTGGGCGGACAGAGGGCACAGAGGTATCTACTGCTGGGCGGACAGAGGGCACAGAGGTATCTACTGCTGGTCGGACAGAGGGGACAGAGGTATCTACTGCTGTGCGGACAGAGGGCACAGAGGTATCTACTGCTGGGCGGACAGAGGGCACCGAGGTATCTACTGCTGGGCGGACAGAGGGCACAGAGGTACCTACTGCTGGGCGGACAGAGGGCACAGAGGTATCTACTGCTGGGCGGACAGAGGGCACAGAGGTATCTACTGCTGGGCGGACAGAGGGCACAGAGGTATCTACTGCTGGGCGGACAGAGGGAACAGAGGTAGAGGTATCTACTGCTGGGCGGACAGAGGGCACAGTGGTATCTACTGCTGGGCGGACAGAGGGCACAGAGGTAGAGGTATCTACTGCTGGGCGGACAGAGGGCACAGAAGTATCTACTGCTGTGCGGACAGAGGGCACAGAGGTATCTACTGCTGGGCGGACAGAGGGGACAGAGGTATCTACTGCTGGGCGGACAGAGGGGACAGAGGTATCTACTGCTGTGCGGACAGAGGGCACAGAGGTATCTACTGCTGGGCGGACAGAGGGGACAGAGGTATCTACTGCTGGGCGGACAGAGGGGACAGAGGTATCTACTGCTGGGCGGACAGAGGGGACAGAGGTATCTACTGCTGGGCGGACAGAGGCAACAGAAGTAAGTTAGGCAAACGGTCTAACCATGTGACTACAAGCCTCTGTCAGAATAAAACACAGCTAGAACTAATGTAACAGAGTAGAAGTATGTGCAATGATCTAATGAGGGAGAATTGATTTCGTCAGCGTAGGAGTCATAGGACCTAGGTCATAAATGTAAGTAAAGTAATTCTTTAATCAGATGATCATCTAAAACATGAGAATACAGTATGCATGTAAACGTAATCGAATCTTACGTTTAGAAATAACGCGGTTAAAGATAAAGTATAACATGCATTAATCAATTAGATACTGTCTTGAAAACAATAAACTTTGTTGATGAACAACCTGAAACTCGTGCGGTTGAAATATCTGTTGATCACATATCAATCCTTCCTCCATGTCATGAGGACGAATTCATATATCAGACTTTAAAAATGTACGTATAATTGTGTAGTCATGATTGCCTCTGTGTGTGTGTGTGTGTGTGTGTGTGTGTGTGTGTGTGTGTGTGTGTGTGTGTGTGTGTGTGTGTGAGTGCGTGCGTGCGTGCGTGCGTGCGTGCGTGCGTGCGCGCACGTGTGTGTAGGTTAGCGAGTGCGCCCGCGCGCGCATGTGTGTGTGTGTGTGTGTGTGTGTGTGTGTGTGTGTGTGTGTGTGTGTGTGTGTGTGTGTGTGTGTGTGTGTGTGTGTGTGTGTGTGTTTGTGTAGGCTAGCGACAAATAGGAATGGAATAACCTCCAAAATCACATGTTAAAATGTCTTCAGTTTTCCTATAGTC